>JBBYHO010539654.1:75161-121102 GCA_038382025.1 Adansonia gregorii
CAAACTGATAGGCAAACTGAGGTGGTGAATAAAACACTTTTAGCCTTGCTTAGGATGGTGGTGAACAAGAATCTAAAAAATTAGGATGAGTTCTTGGGATGATTTGTTCTTCAAGGAAATCATTCGACTGCATGGGATTCCTAAGGGCATTGTTTTTTATCATGATGCTAAGTTTCTAAGCTATATGTGGAAGACTTTGGGGAAGAAACTTGGAACCAGATTATTATTTAGAATAGCTTATCATCCACAAACTGATAGGCAAACTGAGGTGGTGAATAAAACACTTTTAGCCTTGCTTAGGATGGTGGTGAACAAGAATCTAAAGAATTGGGATGAGTTCTTGGCATATGTAGATTTCGCTTACAATCACAGTGTACATAGCACTACTAAGCATTCTCCTTTTGAGGTGCTCTATGGTTCAACCTAACTATACCTCTTGATTTAGCACCAATACCAATTAGTGAGAGGAGTTGTATAGATAGAGCTAATAAGGCTCAAATAGTGAAGAATTTGCATAAGAAAGTTAAAGAATAAATCGAGAAATAGAATAAAGCTTATGAAATATTAACAAAAAAGGGAAAGCAAGTTCTATTCAAACCTTAAGATCTTATATGGATTCATTTTCATTAAAAGAGGTTTTCTAATCAAAGAAAGTCTAAGCTAATGCTGCGGGCAAATGATTCTTTTAGGGTCCTTAGGAAGGTAAATGGCAATGCTTACAAGCTTGATTTACCTGAAAAATATAATGTGAGCACTATATTCATTGTTCAAGATCCTACACCCTATTTAGAGGACATATTGGATAATGGAGATGGTATGGATTTGAGGGCAAATCTTCCTCAACAAGGGGGAGATAATATACCACATCATGGTTGGCCTAAGGTAATAGGCCCAAAAGAGGATGAGTTCGAGTATACATGCCCAATCACACGATCAAAGGCTCAAAGAGTCAACTAGCTATATCATGTTCTTAATAAGAAAGATCTTTGAAGATTCTAGAAGTCTTTTTGAGTAAGAAAGTTAGCAGCATCCAAATTAGAAAAGTTTTGTTGTGCAGATTATTACTTAATCTTCGAGGATTTTAGTTGTTTTTAGAAAGGTTTTAATTCCTTAGCTTGCAAAGAAATTAATTACATTAACTATTTTATTTTCTTTGTGAGTAGCCAATATTTAATTAATTATTTATGATTTAGTTTCATTTTCTTGTAAAAGCTTTTTGCCAAATCCTCTACTATAAATAGGGGACCTCATGCATGTTTTTGAGGTATTCAAAGTTTATCAATAAAGTAGCTGATTATTTTAGTTCATTTCTCTTATCCAAGTTTTCTTGGTGGTGAGTTTGTAAGACTTATCTTTTAGGTTTTTTATCCTTAAAAGTGGCATCCAACCCTTGTGTTGATTGTAGTAAAGATTCTTATCAACCAATCAAGGTTTGTTTCTTCCATCCTTCCAACTTCTAACTTCAGATTTCAGATTTTATTTTCTTCTATTTTCATTTTAAACCATTAAAGACCTATTTCCATTGAGTTTTATTCTTGTAAGGCTCATCGAAACCTATTAAAATGATTAATCAAGCATTTTTAGCCAAAAACAGCTCGAATTGCCCCAAAACAAGCCACATGTATCGATACAAAGTAAATGAGTATAAATACAGGCCAAGTTGTATTGATACTGGAAGGTTCTGCATCAATATAAGCCTTATAATTCTAGGTTTTCTTGGGTATTTATTCATGGTAATGATATAAAGTTAAAAATATCGATACTTTCTTTAATTTTATCAAAAAATGCTTTGAAAAACATCTAAATTTGCTTCCAAAACTCATGATTTAAAGTTCTAATGTAGACTTTTGATTTTAAACATTAGACACCATTTGAATGATAAAAAGTTTGAATTAAAATAATTTTTAAAATTAAGTTTGAAAGATCTTGTATATTTGGTCATATAAACATTTAGGTTCAAGAAATATGCAAATAAAATTCTTAAAATAAGAAATTTCATTCAAACCATAAATGCAAAAGTTTATAAATATGTTTAATGTATTCTATACTTGTTCAAGTAGCCATAAAACATAAACTTTACAACAAAATCAAATATCTTAAGTCTTATGCAAGCATAATTGAATATAAGGCATTAAAAAGACTTAAAGACTAATGCATGTCGATGGCTTCAAATTATGTATGCAAGCTTTGTATGTTCCACTTAGGGATATGCATATAATTTACTTATCTAATAAAGCCTGCTAAATACACAAAAACATGAATTTATTCAAATAATGTTTTATGCATAAATCATGCTTGGGTGTATGCTTCATAACATCATTTCACAAATCAGTTAAACATAACAACAATAAGCACCTAAACATCAAATGCATATCTAATCAACTACATAATCTTTAAATGCGTATTTAATCAAGCTCATACATATTCAAGATGCAAGATATGTGTTTACCATAAAATCATTTTGCATAAAAATCATTTTTCATTAAAACTACAAAAACTTAATGTTTAAAAGTTACCCATCATACTTCCTTCTGTGCTTAGAGCATCCATTTTTATTATTGTGTTTATTGTTCCAACATAACAATAAGAGACTTTTACTTGCATTTGGGCACCAAAATAGACTTGGTTCCTTGAAGGTTAATTACAAAGTCCCTTGTTCCCTTAGCAACCACACTTGCCAAACTTTAAGTTTTGTCTTTTTCTTAATAAGACAAGTATATGATGTATAACCATGGGATTTGCAATAATCACATTTGGTCACACTATTTTAAAAGGATTTGTCTAAAATAATATTATTTTCTTATTTCAAGTTTTCAACTTTTTTAAATCAAAATTGACTTTTTCCAAAATTTTAATTTTTAACTTGTAATTATTAAAATCATTTTTAAATCCTTATTTCCACTTTTGAAGTCAATTTTTTTATTTTAATAGTAAAACATTTTGAATTTCCAACTTAGAAACCATTTTTTATGTTTCAAGTTCATTTTCTCAAACTTCATTGCAAGTTCATTAAATGTGTAGGAATTTAAATTACAAGAGCTTGAGGTTACCTCTGGCTCATAGAAGGCCATGAAACAATTGTAAGGCATTTCATTATCCGAGTCTTCATCATCGGATTTTTCATTATCGAAAATATTGCTATCACCTGGGGCTATACTTTCTTTTTCTTTAACAAAGGGCAATCATACTTAGCATGGCTTGAATTGTTGCAATTATAGCACATCACTTTTGCAACCTTGCTCTTTTGAGATGATTTTCTTTTGTTCTTTTTGATGAACCTTTTGACCCTTTTGGCAACAATGATCATCTCTTCATTTTCATCATAATATCTTTTTTATCTTTTTTTCCTTACTCATGAAAGCCTTTAATGCAAATCCTACTTTCCATAGTTTCTCATTTCCATGAATTATCTTCATTTCATATGTGAAGGGTGATCTGATGAGTTTATCTGAAGCAAGGAGGTTGAGGTCTTTGAACTTTTCAATTGCAGTCACCTTAGTTTACCATGACTTGGCAAGGCTATTAAGCATTTTCTTAACTATCTCTTTATTACAACATTTCTTCTCAAGATCTTTTAAGTCGTTAACAATGTTTGTGAATCGATCAGACATCTCTTTAATGCTCTCCTCCTATTTCATCATGAATATTGCATAATTAAAGGTGAGCATGCTTATCTTTAATTCTTTGACTTGATTAGTTTCTTAATGTGTGGTAGCCAATTTGTCTTATATCTTTTTGGTGCTATCACCAAAAGATACCTGGTTGTACTCATTTAGCCTTAATGCATAAAAGAGAGTGTGTAAACTTGGCATTGAGTTAAGCTATTTTAGTGCTATTTTATCCTATTCATTTTCTTTTTTAAGGGCTTTTTTAGCTCTTACTACTTTCATGGGGATGGTTGGACCTTTTATGATTATCTTCCACACCCAATAATCATTAGCTTAGACAAATAACCTTATCCTCGTCTTCTAATATACATAACTTTCTCCACTAAAGCAAGGAAACCTTATGATTAAATGTCATTCAAGCCCTATTTTGAAACTATCGCCACTATCCATTTGCTTAGTCTTTTGTAAATCTTTATTCAAGGATATTAAGCCTATAAGAATGAGACACAAGCTCTAATACCAATTGTTAGACCATAAATATGTTGATAAAAAGCAAGAGAGGAGTAAATTGATTTCTTAAAAACTTTTCAGAATTAAAACTAAATATGTAAGTTAAGAAATCTTAGTAATGAGTACCTTAGAGTTGGAAGATAGTGAAATAAACAAGACAAATAAGCATGGGATAAAGAAGCAAACATGATGATTTATTGAGGTTTGACCTCACTTGCCTTTGTCTTCTCCCTTAGCCTTAATTGTTAAGGAGTTTTCCAATTCATTATCTTAAATTGTCTATCTTTCAAGGATAAGGTATAACCTTTATAATTCCTTATCTTTTAAGGACAAGATAGAAACCTCTTTTTTATCTTTTACGGATAAGATAAAACCATCTTTCTTTTATGGCTGAGATAGAACCCTTCTCACTACTTTTATAGGCTAAGTAGAAACCTTTATATCCTTCAAGGTTGAGTTAGTAACCTTTCTATCTTTCCAGGATAAGATAGCAACCTCTCTATCTTTCAAGGCTAAGATAAGAACCTCTCTACCTTTTAATGGCTAAGGTACTAACCACCCTTTTTATAAAGGTTTTTAGGTGTAAACAAATAAGACCTTTAGAAAGGTTTGGTGTTTAGAGGTTTTAGCTCTAAGATGGATTTTTACAAATATAATACAATGAATACAATCAATAATAAGGAGAATTAACCTTATACAAAGAAATAACTATAAAAACTTGGAAAGATGAATGATATTGCAATATACACTTTCTATTCTTGATTCTTTGCCTATGAAGGTGTAAGAGAGGCTTATTTATAGCCTTAATCTTTAATATGGTCGTTAGTAGTCTTTAATTAAGAGATATACCCATTAGATATTCAAAAATTCAAGTTAGTGTTGAAATACGTCCCTCTGATCTCTATTTAAACATGCGATATTGATATAGGATGGGAGTTTTTGCCTATTATATTACATGGTTTTGATGTATGGATACAGATCTCAAGATCTAGCAATTTTGAAGGCTAGTATTAATATAAAGAATGTTTGTATTGAGACTATTATGCTTAGGGTGTTGATTCATAGAACCTTTTGTATCAAGATTTAACTTATTGCAATGATACTGGAATGGTTTATATTGATACAAATAAGGCTTTATGCAAACCTTAGCTACTACTAAGCATTGTATCAATATTTGCATACTATACATCAATACTTATTATATTGTATTGATACTTAAAGGTTTCTACTAATACTTTTGGAGTTTTTAAGCTTAGTCTCGATGCTAACATGCATTAGATTGATACATACATTAAAAAACCTTAAAAAATAATTTTTCTTCACTTAGAACTTACTATAATAAGTGTCAAACATATTTTGAGTATCAATATACATTTAACTCTAGAAAATATCAAGTCTTAAACAATTTCAAGAAGAATACTGAGTTGAAAATATTAACTTGAAAACATTTAAGTAAAAGCTAATTAAACATACATTTTTGTTATATCAAAACCGAGATCAATTCAAAGCCAATAAAGCTAATGTCATGGTACAAAGTGAGAACAATGTCTTGAATAGGCAAAAATAACCATGTGTATCAAAACAAACTGCTTTGTATCAATACCAGGAACAAATTTGCTTTCCAACCTTAAAACAATTAGCATTGTATCGATCCTTAGTACAAATTTTGCCTTTTAGTGTCTAAACTTCATGGAATGTATCGATACTAAGAGAAAAATTCCTAAAAGTATTGATACTAATGACTTATATCGATACCACAAGGAGCTATGTCAATACTTTCATTTGGATACAGATACATTTTGGCTAAAATCATATTTGAGCTATACATAATCCTGTATTGGTATAAATGCTCTTATATAGATTGCTCACCCATAAGTATCAATACCTACCCTTTTACATTGATACAAATAGTAAAATTCTGGAATTTTAATGATGTGGAACATCGTATTAATACCTAGCGACTGTGTATCAAGACCTGCATGCAAAAATACAAAATTTTCACACCTTTGACTCTCTAGACCCTTTACCTTAATCGAGAGTGGTAAGGAAGAAATTTGTGTTCCTCCCATGGTTTCTCGAAGGAGCAAAACACAATGATATGTATTAATACATTAATGAAATGTATCTGTACATCTTTATAAATATCATCCTTTTACATTTTTTTTAATATGATTCTTAGGCATTTTAAACCTTCCCCAAAAAAAATTTTGTCTGGCACCATGTCACCTATAATGCCTAGTGACATCGCACCCAATAGTTATCCCTATTTTTATTTTTATTATTTTATTCTACTACTTTCCAATTAAGTATCAAGATGTCTAAAATTACCTAGGAAGAGTAATAGGTGTATTTCATCTAAAAGTCTTTGATTAACCATGGTTTTTTTGAAGAAGGACTTGGACAAAAGAGGGTGTCTATAGTTGCCCCTCTTTGGTTATTGCTAAGTATAAAGAACAAGGTGAAGACCGATAAACACCATTTTGTCTAGGGTATGCTTGATGTTGCGTCATGAATGCCTACAAAAATGCAATTTAGTTGTTACTATGCTTAGATGGGTATGATATATTAATGGTGATTACAACAAAAAAAATTTCAATAGGTTCTTGTAGGGTTTAACCTCTTTACTAGGCTTTTGGTGTCTTAGGGTTTAAGCTCATAAACAAGCACTAGCTAATATAGGCTTAATACGATAAGCATTCAGCTCTTTATGGACTGAGGCTCGTAAGCATTCGGCTCTTTATGGATTGAGGTTGGTAAGCCTCTAACTCTTTTTACACTGAGGTAAGTAGATGTCTAGCTCTTTGTGGATTAAGGTAGGTAATCTTTGTGAACTAAGCTAGGTAGGCATCTAACTCTTTGTAGACTAAGGTAGTATCCAGCACTTTGTGGATTAAAGTAGGTATGTGACTAGCTTTTTATGAACTATACTAACTTCACTAGGCTTGTGACATGATTAGCTTCAGCTTTGACTCTTAGACTGGGCCAGCCTTATTAGGCTTATGACATGGCTAGCTACATTAGGCTTTAACTCTTGGACAAGGCCAACTTGATTGGCTTATGATACGACTAGCTATATTGGGCTTAACTTTTGATATAAGCTATTTTTGCTAGGCTTACCGCATGCCCAACTATATTGGGCTTGACTTTTGATATGGGCTAACTTCACTAGGCTTATCGCATGGCCAGCAACATTAGGCATGACTTTCGATATAGGCCAATTGCACTAGGCTTACCTATAGCCAGCCATAATAGGCTTTGATTCTTGGTATAGGCTAACTTTATTGGGCTTACCATGAAGAAAACTCATTCCCAGTTGAGTCTAGCCTCAGGCATGTATCGAAGTTTAAAAACATTAAAATATAAAGAAAAACACAGCAAAAGTAATAAAATAAAAATAGCCATGCAATAAACTTTAATAATTTTAAATCAAGATTAATCATCCATATGATCAGAAGTTACCTTAATTTAGATGTCAAAATCTAAACACAAAAGCACCAAAAAACTGGTTTCTTGAAAGATTCTTGAAGAAAACAGCAATGCATGTTTCTTACTTTTACATTTACCCATATAAGTGACTATTGAAACCTTTTTTAGGCCTAATGGTTCTCCAATGCTAGCTAGAAGGGTTGTCAACCCTCAACCAAAAGGTAACTTTAAATCTTAAATCAACCTAAAACCAAGAAGAGATAATGAAGGAAGTTTATGCTGGGCACAAAAAATCTTAAAAAAAAATGATGTAAAATGAGGTTTGTGTTTAGGTTGGAATATTTTTGAGAAAAACTAAATTTTATCTTATAAAATATTCTTTCTAGATATTCAGTAGCCTCCTACCTCAAAATTATCACAAGCCTTTAAGCCATTATATCTATATAAACTAGCTCAATCCTATTCCTACTTAGAATAGGATATTTGACCTAGTTAAAACTCCCTAAACAAGTTTTACTTATTCTTTTTGTTTTAGATTAATTCAATGGTTACTTATTCCTCGCACCTTGGCTAAAATACCACCAAAATTGGGCCAAAAAAAGCCAAAAAGCTTAATCCATATATGGCGTAATTTAGGGTAATTTAAGCCAGACTTCTGTTTCGTTGAAATTAATCCAATTAGTTCAATTTTGTTTATTCCATATAAATAAATTTTTTAAATAAATATAATTATCAAATAACTATCAAATAATTGTAAAATTAAATAAATAAACTAGAAACATAATTTATCTAGTATATACTCATGTTTATGGATTTTATCACTATAAAATCTTTAATTTAGTTAAAAATATTTTTAAATTGATGTTAATATTACCTAATATTAATTATTTGATCATTAATCTTATAATAATATGAGGAGGGACGATAAATAAATTATTAAGATAGGATATTTAATTCTCAATGAAATCCCCAGTTGAGGTGAAATCCTACTTCAACTAGAACTAGTGTTTATCCACCTTTGCGCTTCATGTCTCAATTTAGATACTATTTTAATGAGACAATCTTATTATTAATGTCTTCATTGGACAATAAAATCTAGATTTTAGAAATCTAATTTTGCCTTAATAATTGAACATTTTAATTAAATCCTTCCTTTAGATAAACTTTTATTGAACCTTAATTTTGCCTTAATTAAATCCTGGATTTAAACAACTAGTTCTACTTATTATGTGTGACTTATAAGGTTCCCAACATGTTGGCAATGAACATAAATGATCTCATTAATCAAGTTCATAGATCAAGAGTGGGATCTAGTAACCCATCATGACCATCCAAATGTAGAAGAATCAATGTGATCTAATAAAAACCTTTTAATAGCTAGCCTATCAATGTAGTACATTCCTTTACTTTTATATCATAGATTAAAGATAAGCATAGTGCAATGTCAACCCAAACCTCTATCCATATTAGTTCTTACAATTCATAGTTAATGTTCATGGATTTATGAAGAACTATTACTTATAATCCAAATATATGCTCTAGCTAGAGGCTTTAATCCAATTATCCATAGTTAAGAACACTCAAAATATGTCTCTAATGTCACTCAAAATGGTGAATCAACTTTTGATCACTCATTCATCTACTATATGATTCATGCTATACCCAAAACCATCCTACCATAAACATCCTTCTGTTGTGGAGCCATTAGTGATGGAATCAAAGGATAACACTTCTTATATGAAATAACCTGGTATCATAAGTTTGAGGACTATTATACACAACTAGCACATGAGAACACATTCTAGAGACATTTAAGTGACTTATAACAAATAGAGTTATCAGTCTTGCCATGTTCAACAAACTCATTTTCACAAAACAAGCACCTCTATGCTATTCCTAAATATCTCGTATACTTTAACCTCTATAAGATCAAAGGATTGCACATATCTCATGCATGGAAACTTAGCAAATACTAGTCTATATGCATAGTCAATGCCTCATTTTGACGATACGATAACTAAGAACATTTTTAAAACATGTTTCAATGCATTAGGATCTTATCGCCGTAACTAGTGTACTAACTTTGTAAGCCATTGCGTTTCAATGTCTTAATCCAGTTAGTGTTTGTATGAGTGTTAATTATGCCACTAATATAAAGGAAATTCTATGTTACTTTAATTTAGTAATTTATATGTAGTTATTTGACCATGTATCCCATGTCCTAATCTAATTAGCTCAAAAGCATACACCAATATACCATATAGCTAGCTACATTGGGCTTTGCTTTTTGATATAGGCCAACTTCACTAGGCTTACTACATGGCCAGCTACACTGGGCTTGACTTTTGATATGGGCTAACTGCGTTAGGCTAAACCTATGGCTAGCTCTATTGGGATTTGATTCTTGGTATAAACCAACTTTGTAAGGCTTACCATGAATGGAACTCATTCCTAGTGAAGTCTAGCCTCACAAATGTATTGGATTTTAAAAACATTAAAATATAAAGATAAAGGCAATGAAAATAATAATCATAAAAATAGTTGGACTCCCTATAGAGCTTTAGGGAGGGATTCACAAGTAATAAACTTTAATAATTTTAAATCGATATTGAATCATCCATATGATCAAAAGTTACCTTAAGTTTAGATATCAAAATCTAAATAGTACAGCATCATGAAACTAGTTTCTTGAAAGATTCTTAAAGATCACAAGAGCGCATGTTTCCTACCTTTATGGTTATCCACACAAGTGACTATTGAAACCTTCTTAACATCCATGGTTCTCTAATGCTAGCAAGAAGGGTTTTCAACCCTTAACCAAAAAGCAATTTTAAACCTTGAATCAAACTAGAAGCAAGAAAAAAGAATAGAAAAAATTTATGCTAGGCAAAAAAAATCTTTTGAGAAGATGATGTAAACTAAGGTTTGCATTTAGATTGGATATTTTTGAGAAAAACTAAATTTTATCTTATAAAGTATTCTTTCAAGATATTCAATAACCTCCTATCTTAAAATTCTCACAAGCCTTTAGGACATTATATATACTAGCTTAATCCTACTCATAGTTGGATTTAAAATGGGATAGTTTTAACCTAGTTAAAACTCCTTAAACAAGTTTTACTTATTCTCTTTGTTTTAGATTAATTAAATGGTTAGCTATTCCTCCCCATTTTGGTTGAAATACCCACTAAAATTTGGGTAAAGAAAACAGCTAAAAAGCTTGGTCCATATATCGCATAATTTAAGGTATTTTAAGCTAGATTTGTGTTTCCTTGAAATTAATCCAGTTACTTCAATTTTATTTATTCTTTATAAATAAATAATATTTATTTAATAAATATAAATATCAAATAATTATAAAATTAAATAAATAAATTAGAAACATAACTTAGCTAGTGTACACAGATCCTTATAGATCTTATCACTATTAAATCCTTAATTTAGCTAAAAAAATTTTAACTTAGTTTTGATATTATTATAATATTAATTATCAAATAATTAATATTATAATAATATTAAGAGGGATGATAAATAAATTATTGAGATAGGATATTTGATTCTCAATCAAATCCCAAGTTTAGCTAAAATCCTAATTCAACTAGAACTAGTGTTTATCCACTTTTGCACTTCATGTCTTAATTTAGATATAATTTTAATAAGACAATCTTATTATTAATGTCTTCATTGGACAACAAAATCTAGATTTCAAAATCTAATTTCCCCTTAATAATTAAATCTTTTAATTAAGTCCTTCCATCATATCACATTTTATTGAACTTTAATTTCACCTTAATTAAATCCTAGATTTAATCCAATAATTCTAGCTTATTGTGTGTGACGTATAGGATTGTCAACATGTTGACAATGAACATAAATAATCTCATTCAGCATGTTCATATATCAAGAGCAAGATTTTGCAACCTATAATGACCACCTAAATGTTAAAGAATCAATGTGACTTAATAAAAATTTTTCAATAATTAGCTTATCAGTGTAGTACAGTTCTTTAACCATATATCATAGATTGAAGATGAGCATAGTACGGTGTCCACTAAACCTCTATCCGTATTAGTTTTTACAATTCATGGTTAACGTTCATGGATCTATGATGAACTATTACTTGTAACCCAAGTATATGCTCTAGCTAGAGACTTTAATCCAATTATCCATAGTTAACGACACTCAAGATATGTCTTTAATGTCACTCAGAGTGATGAATCCTCTCTGGATCACTCTTTCATCCACCATATGATTCAAGCTATACCAAAAACCATCCTACCATAAACATCCATCTACTAAGGACCCGTTAGAGATAGAATCAAAAGATAACACTCCTCAGACGAAATGACCTAGTATAATAAGTCTATGGGCTATTATACATAAATGGCACATGAAACATATTCTAAGACACTTAAGTGACTTATACCAAATAGAGTTTTCATTTTGGCCATGTTTAGTGAACTTGTTTCCATAATACAAGCACTTATAAGCTATTTCCAAGTATCTCTTATACTTCAACCTTTATATGATCAAAGGATTCCATATATCCTATGCATGGAGACTTAGCAGATACTAGTCTTTATGCTTTATCAATGTCCTTTTTAATAATATGATGACTAAGAATATTTTTAAAAACATGACTTTAATGCATTGGGATCTCATCATCGTAACTGGTCTACTAACTTTGCAAGTTATTTCATTTCAACGGCCTCATCTAACTAATGTTTGCATGAGTGTTAATCATGCCACTAGCATAAAAGAAAACTTATGTTACTTTAATTTAGTAACTTGTATATAGTTATTTAACCATGTTTCCTTTCTTTCAATTTGATTAGCTTAAAAGCATACACCTATATACCATATGGCCAACTATATTGGGCTTTGTTTTTTGTATATGGTCTAACTTCACTAGGCTTACCGCATGCTTAGCTACATTGGACTTAACTTTTGATATCTTATAATAAGGCATTTGATAATGTTTTCTCAAAAAAGAACTAATGTGTGATACATGTGGTGTAATTAAATGATGTTAATGTATTTAGGGTGATACATGTGCAAATGTATCTATTTATTTTCTTTTCATGCAAGTGTGCATTGCCATTATGATAAATGAAAGGTTAAGAGGGCATTTATCCCCCTTTTATCTTTTTTGTTGCCATTGATTCTCTTCAAGGTGGCTTATCCTTATTCAAAAATCGCCACTTAATTGAAATCTATGTCAATTTCCTTCTCTTGGCATCCTACCACCTTACTAATGGGCAATTCACTGATATTTTACCTTTTAAGTGTGGTTTTGTTTGTAAGAGTGCATGTGTGATCTATTGTGATGATCTTAGGCTTTTAGTATTTTTTTGCTTCAATAGATCTTCGCTCTTTGCAATTTTAAAATCTTTATGAGCTTTCTTAAGAGGACATGAAATGCAAAGGTAGTGCTTATTAGACCAAGGTTGTACTTTTATGTTTTTCATGTTATAAGAGTTTTCATTTCTATCTAAGGCACGTCACATCCTATTTGCCAAGAATTGCTTCATTCTAGCAAGGGAAAATTAGGAAAATCTTACCCAGACTAATAATTTTAGTATTAAAGGTAAGAAGTTACCAAGTTCGTATCTTTAAACATGCGACGTAAAGTTTTTAATAATCAGCAATTATCCCAAAGGATATCCTTGCAAAAAACGAAAGGTTAACCATATATAAAATGGTTTTAGGGGTTTCATACTCAAAATTGATCATGTCAGCATAACAAAGCCAATGATTCAAATTGTCCATGATCAAAGACTTGTTAGGGTTAATCCAAAAAGGTTAGGACTTAGGATACTTGGTTTAATAGGTTTAAGAGTCAATATTAAATGGTCCAAGTCTGGAACATTCATGACTTAACTAAAAGGAGAAAACTAGTGTTCTTTGACTTAAATTCCTTACAAGGTAGACAAACTAATTATTACATTCCATTAGTCTCTACATAAGATAATTTGATATAGACTAATCTTAGTTAGACACCACCAATTATCAAGAGATTAATTTGGTAGTTCTTTTATTAAGTGTAAGTATTGATTAATAGGGCATGAATTTTGGGAAATACCCAATCAAGATATCGAAGCTTAACATCTTTTCTTGATTTTTGAATGATATAGACACTTATGACTTAGAAAGCTTTAAGTGTCTCTTGGCTGATAAAGGCAATTTTCCTTTTCTGGCTGTTTTAGGCAACTCTAGTAGTGAACTTAAAATTCTTAAATTTGCTATATTTTTCCAAGTTTTCACCTTAAAACCTCATTGTTTCCACTTTTTTTTTTATATATTTTGACTAAGTGCTTCATCATGCTCTTTAATAAACTAATGATCCCAAAGAATCAATTAGTAATACTTGATCGAAATGGAGTTTTCAAGGACCATAATGTAGGCCAAGGTTAAGGGTCTAAAAAGAAAGGTTTTATAGGCCTATATATAGTGTTTAATGGTAATTGGATCAAGAATCTATATTTCATGAGGGCATCCATCCCTTTTTACTTTTACGATATCTTAGTTTCTTAATCTTTAATTCTCTCTTCTTGATTTTGCTTTTGCTTTTGCATTGTTTTTGCTTTTTCATCATATTTTTTCATTTTACTTTTTCTTTCGACCTTTTTTTTTCATGAAGGGAATCTTAGATTTTGGAAACTCAATAATTCTATGTTTACCCCATAATGTCAAGCATTTTCATGGTTGTCAAAAGGAATTTCTACCTCTATGTTCCTTAAAAGATTTTCTCTTTGCACCAATATAGAGGGTGATCCTTGATTAAGATTTCAAAAGAATAATTTCATAAAGCTCAAAAAGGGTAGCAAGGGGCTTGATTTCATAATTCTTAAAAAGATAGTGAAGATGGCCATTTCTTATTTCAAACATGAATATATGAAATTAAAAGTCATCCTTTAAAGAAAAGTTTTTTCAAAAACATCTTAGACATCTTAATCACATGCAGTCACATTCAATTTTTCATTTTTCTTTTTTTTGGTCTAAATGCATGCATTGATTTTCCTTTTCTCTCTAAATTCATGGGCATGTCCTCAAGATCACTAATCTGCCGTAGCCATAAAAGAACTTTGGTTGGGTTGTCTATTCAAAAGATGTTTGAACCATTGCAGTTTTGCATTGGTTTCCCCTTTGTTAGGAAGTGTAGGTATGAAGTATTCTAGTTTAGGTTCCTTATAGGTCATGGGTCTAGGAAAAAGATCATGAAGTTTGTGGTGTAGGATTGTTGAAGGATATTTAGGAAGTCTTAAGGCCTCAACTCAATCTTAACATGTATCAAACTACCTATACGAATCCTTTGGATATGTGTTTTGATTGTTTGACATTCAAGCAACCTAAAAAAGCCTTTCTAATCATTTATCAGCTTTGTTGATGATTTTTCATTTTTAGAATGATGAGGTAAGAACATGTGAGATAGGGCAAAGGGTTTTACCAAGTTAGTCTCTGTAGGTGATCACCAATTCTATCAAGACTATCCTTGTTTTTAGAAATATACTTTTAGTTTCAATACTAGATATTAGTCACGTAGAGTTTCATTAATAAAGAAATTCAAAACATAAAAATAAAGGGCATGATGCCTGATGTATGCAAATTAAAGTTTATTAATTTCAAATCCAAGTTCATATTTCCACACAAATGAAAATGCGTATGGAATTTAAACTACAATAAATATTACCCATTAAATTTTATACCCTTGATAGGCATTTACAAATTCCTTAAACTTTTTTGAATTTGCATTAATGATGGCTTGAACCTTATTTTAGCATATCCTTTCACTCTTTGGGATACTTACATGTGAGATTAGAGTCATTGTTAGTAATGCCCTAAGGATGAAAGACATTTTATTGTATTTCATAGTTTGAACTTATTATTCATATTTATATATTTAAGTTTTCATTATATCATCGCTATTCTATCCCCATTTAACATACATGTTAAAGTAAATGTAAGCAAATATGGCTTAGCTTCTTGTGTTTATACCTTTAGAATGTTGCGTATAATAGACTTTATATGTAGGAAGACAACATTCTAAGGTTAATAGTCTAAATTGATAATCTGTAGTCTATGCTGTTAATGTGAGCAATTAACTCATGTTAAAAGTATTATGTCATCTAAATCAAATTAGGGGCCTCATTATGGCCATTTGGAGCGATTGATTCCTGAATAGAGACATAGATGTATCGCCAGAGGTGGTGACATATTAGACGGATCAAAGTGCAATTAATCCATTAATAAGTCATTTACTTGGACTAATTCACTTTTAATGTTCATTATGTAATTACCCTGATCCTAAGTAATTAACTCGATAAGTATAACTAGCATACATTAATGTTTCAAAAGCTAAAATGTCATAAAGTAGTAAACTCCTAGACTGGTTTTATGGGTATATGAAATACACTCAATGAGAGCTTTACTTAGGAATATGGAATCAAACCTCCTATGAAGAATTAAGGATATCCACTCGAAAGGCATTATACGAGCTAGTGAATATGAATAAAGCCTCGATCATTTGTATGTCGAATGATAAATTGTTTACATATGGTGAACAATTATTATCACATAATAAGTATAATTGAACTTTAAGATAAGGTGATCAAGTAGGTAAAATAGACTTTAACGTCATGTTGATCACATGAACATATGAGGGTGTTGCACATATTACAAGGTCATCAGACTAAAAGGCTAATTATAAAGCTTATATAATACAGCATATAATTGGGAGTGCAATATCAGTTTTTTTGGGGCATGACTCTGAGACTAATAATTATGTGATTAATTATTTGGTATAGAATAATTAATGCATAGATTGTGGGAGCCTAATTATATATGTCCTATTGGTCCCTCCAATAGCTCAATATAGTTCCTTAATGGATGGCTATTGATCAAAATACCCATTGTTGAAAGATTCTTAATATGGAGAAGTGGTACACCGAATATAATCCATTTAGGGTGTAGGTGTTTTGTTCAGTAAATGAATGAAAAATAAGTTTTGGTATTATTTATTTAAAATATATATTAAATTTGATTAAATATTTATTTAGACAAGATTTTGCAATTTAAATTAATTATATTTATCTTTTCATAAATATTGAATTAATTTAAATTAAATAGTTATGGTAAAATTAATTATTGATATAACTAATTTGATATCTACCAAGTCTTCTTTAAATATTTATTTATAAATTAGATTTGAATAACATTCTAGATGAATTAAAAATTATTTTATTTATCTATTATTTAAATTTAGGATACATTTAATTATTTTATCATAGTTAATTTTATTTTAATAATTATTACATAATTATTCTATTAAAAAAATTACCATGATTTTATTTTAATTTAGAATTAGAGTTATAGAAAATTATCTTGTTAAATAAAATTAATTGTTTTAATCAAAATTAGTTAATATTCAAATTAAACAAGCTAAACTCTTTAAAATAGATTCAGCCAAAATTATGTATAGATGCATTTGGGCTTGGCTGAATTTGAGAGCTAATACCTAATTAGGGTTAGCCGGAACAAAAGCTTTGAGGATTGGGTAAAATAGTTATTTTAATAAAAAATTAAAATTAAGACTACCTTGTCACCTAATATAGATAAGAGGCAAGTGCTTAAGGTTTTAAGTTAGACTTTGGTGCCACATTAGGGGTTTCTAATCAAAACATCTCATGACTCTAAACCAATTGGCTCAAGGTGGTCCTTGAAAAGAATCAAGCCCTATGAATCTGAGGCTGATCAAGACAAAGAGTGCCTACACACTTTACCCTCTGGGAATTAGAGAATAGTAGAGAAGGCTAGCTGGTTGAAGATTTCACACGAATGTAGGAATTCTTGGACGTGATCTTTAGATCTACAACTTAGGTACTTGACTATGGTGGTTTTATTGTATATAACATGATCTAGTACAATTTAATTTAAAAATTTTAAAATTTTTCTATGCAAATTGATTTTTTCTTATAATTGGTATTCTAGCTAGATTGTGATTATGTTACATACATAAAAATAATAATAAAAATTCTCTCTAATTATGTATGGATTTAATTATTAGAAAGTTACCGTTTAAGATTTTATATTATTTTGTTTATCGTGATATATATTATTAATTTTTCCAATCATGATCCCCTAGATTTTAGAATCGATGTCTCTAGGTTTTTATTGGGTTTGTAATTAGGTATAGTCTATCATAACCATATAGGTTTTTTTTTTTAATTTTTTTATAAATCATACATGGAAGATAAAGATCTAAAGACTATAAAGTTTTTCAATTAACTTGTTTATTTTTTTGATAGTTAGGAAGCTTTTATCTGGAACAACAACTTGAAGGTGTGCAGACTTATCAGGCATAAGTATACAAGCTATAGAATCCTAAAACCTTAACCAAGGTGCTAAGGTTTAAACCCTAGCAGTCAGGCCACTGTTAGAATACAAACCCTAAAGGTTAGGGAATAGTTACTAGGGTGCGAACCTAGAGGCTGGGGTATAAGTCCCAACAGCAGCTAGTGCGACTTTGATCACATGGGGTAAGTGCGGCCTTGGCCACAAGTACCCTATCACCCTATATGCAATGCTTGTGTCCCAACAATGCCACTAGGTACATGTACACATTTCATTGCATAGGCGTGTGCCAAGTGCATTACTACTTGTTAGGGTATGAGCCCCGGTATCACGTGCTGATGTGCATGTGCACCAAAGTACATGGTGTAGACTAGGTGCAACACCACATTGTAAGGGCGAGAGCCTTACAACATGATCGAGCTTGCACATACCATGGTGCATGGCCATATGCCCGATGTAGCTATTTAGGGTCATTAAGGTGAACCTCAGTAACTCATACGAGTGGGCATGGATGTAGCCATCTAGGCCACTGACAGTAGGGCACCAGGCCCTAACGCACAAAAAGGAAGCAAGCATCTAAGGGTTGTTAGGATTTGGATCATCCTCAAACAAAGTAAAATAATAAATTCAATAACAATTATTAAATTATGCATCAAAAAAAATAAAAACAATACTAAATACCATCAAAGGATCTACTTGTGCATCTTTAACCGATCTAAAAATTCAAGAAAAATAGAATGAAAAATATAACTCATATCAAGATTGTCAAGATCCTCAGTTAAATTCATTATTTGCTTATTCTTATAGACCAAGCTGGATCATCACAAACCAAAGCCATCCAATTATTTGACCTTTAATAGTGATCCACATGGGTGATTTGGAAAACCTTCACAAGGCTAGAATCATGTTTGCTAGGAATTGTGCTAGTGATTTAGGTTTCATAAATCTTTCCCTGATCGAAATCTTTACCGTCTCGAAGAATAAAGGGTAAAGGAAATAATTTCCACCTCCAAGGTTGGCTTAAAGCGAAGCAAAATATGAAAAACACATTGTTATGAAAAAGGATGGTAAAACATGTATTATATGGTCAATTTTGGGTTAAAATCAAATTTTTGATTTAATTGCACTTTAACCCCTTGACTAACTGAACTTTTTCAATTTAGTCCTTAAGAGATCAATTTCTCCAAATTTAATTCAATCCCATTTTAATTCCATAAAATCACATTTATGTATGTGATCACTAGGCCCTTAATATGTTGGCACTAAATATAAATTAATTTGATTAAGAATATTTATATTTATAGACCATAAGTGGCATCTAGCAGTGCATCATGAACACCTAAATGCTACAAAAGTTAGTATGGTTTGACAAGCCTTTCACTGTACATTCTGTTAATGTAATTCAATCTTTTCATCATATACCCAGAAAAAAAAAAGCATGATGCAGCGTCTACTTTTCGCCTGTACCATATTAGTTTTGTATACTTTACATGTTAACTCCATAATTAGTATTGCCTTGGCCAAGGTCTTTGAGTTAAAATAGGTTAGGTACATGTGAGATATGTGCCCTTAAATCACTTGGGGTGATGATCCTTTTTAGACCACTTATTCACCTTCAGTATGCTTTATATCATACCCAAAACCAACCTTATTTTGGTATCCATCCATTGTAGATCTATTTAGGATGATCTCTAAGTATGATAATTCCTATAAAGGTGAGCTAGTGTCATAAGTCTAAGGATCACTAACACGACTGATACATGAAAGCATTTTCCATGGACACATGAATGAAATACCAATGGAACTCTCGTGGCAAGTCATGTTCAGTGAACTTGTTACCATAATAGACACCCATATGATATATTCAAGTATCACTATACTTCAACTTATGAGACCAGTTGCATGCATCATATGCATGGAGGCTTAGATATGCTAGTCTTTGTGTATTGTCATTGCCCTATCTTAACAATAAGATGGCCAGAAATAGTTCAAAAAACACAACTTTGATACATAACGATACCATAATTGTCTCCTATTACAATTCCTATGTAAGGCCAATGTGTTTCATGTGATTTATCTTTATAAAACTTTTCATAGCAATGATTTAAATGAAATCTTATAGATAAAGAAATACCTCATGAACATTTAAAAATAAAACGTGTGAATACATGAAATCACTAAATTCTAGTTCTTTACAAATAACAACAATTGGGTTATGGGCTTACACTAACAATCTCCCACTAGCATTAAAGCAAATCACCCATATGTCTAAGTCCCACACTCTTCATATGATAATCATGTTTTTGCTAGAGTAAAACCTTAGAGAATGGATTAGCTATATTATCTTCTATAGGTACTCATTTTATAATAATGTCACATCTCTCTATGACGTCTTTAATAATGTCATGCTATCAAAATACATGTTTAGATTTATGATGAGATATTGGTTCTTTAGTTTGTGCTATGGTTCTATTGTTGTTATAGTAAAGGGGTACTGGATCAACAATGCTTGGAACCATTCCAAGTTCAATGATGAACTTTCTCATCTAAACTACTTCTTTCATTACCTTACACCTAGAGATGTATTCGACTTTGGCTATTGAATTTGTAGTTGTTCCCTATTTAGAAGTTTTCCAACTGCTGTATTAAGGGTAAATAAATAACCACTTTGCGACATATAGTCAACCAAATTTGATTAGAAAATAGCATTAGTATAGCCTCTAACTTGGAGCTCAGCCTCTCTATAACCAAAAGTATATCTTTAGTCCTTCATAAATACTTTAAGATATTTTTCATAGTAGTCTAGTAACCCTCAATAGGATTTCCTTGGTATCTGCTCGTGATACCTAGAGCATATGATACATCTGGTCTTGTACATAACATGCTATACACGGTTGATCCAGTTATTAAGGCATATGGAATCTTATCCATCGATGCCCTTTCCTATGATGTCTTAGGACACATCTCTTTTGAGAAATGTATACCGTATATCGTAAGTTTCCTCTCTTGGAGTTTTCTAATTTAGTCCTTTTAAAAATCTTGTCTATGTACGAGGATTAGGATAAGCCAAACATTCATTTTGATCTATCTCTATAGATCTTAATTTCCAAAATGAGTGTAGCTTCTCCTCAATCCTTCATTGAGAACTGTTTGGATAGCTAAACCTTAGTGGCCTACAACATAGGAATATTATTTCCTATGAGTAATATGTCATCAACATATAGCACTAGAAAAATGATAGCTTGTCTGTTTTACTTCTCAAACACAAGGATCATTAAGGTTTTTCTTGAAATCAAATTCTTTGTTTGCGCCATCAAATATGATGTTCTAACTCGTGAAACTTGTTTTAGTCTATGAATTGATTTTTAAAGCCTACATACTTAATTTGGATTTGACTTGGATATAAATCCATTAAGTTATGTCATGCACCCCTCCTGTTACAAATTCCCATTAAGAAATTCAATTTTCACATATATTTGCCATATCTTGAAATCATAATATATAGCAATAGCAAGCATAATCAAAATGGAGTTTATCATGGCAATTGTTGAAATAGTTTCCCCTTGATTAATGCCATTAACTTGATTATAACATTTAGCCACTAATTTGGCCTCATATGTTTACATGCTGCCATCCATATCAATCTTTCTCTTAAAAACCCATTTGCGCTGTGTAGGTTTGATCACTTCAAGTAGGTCAACCTAAGTCCATACTTTGTTAACCTTTATGGCATCCATCGAAGATTTCTTGGCATCATGGCATTTCTCAGAATTAATATGAAATATTGCATCCTTATAAGTGGTAGGTTTAGTGTCACTAGGCAGGTTATTCTTATCCATGAGAAATCCATATCTCTCAAGAACTTGCTTAACCTTACTAGATCATCGAAGTTTTTATGTTTCTTAAGTTTTAAGTGGAACATCTATGTTTATCCCTTAACTAGGTTTCCATTAAATTATCTATTTATGGCTTTTGAACTTCTTTATGATAAATTGTTTTCTTAGTGAACTCTTGTAGAAGAAACTTTTTCTCCAAAAAATGACATATTTTGAAACACTTATCTTTTGATTAATAAAATTGTAAAAGTAATATCCATAAGCTTCCTTAGGATATCCCATAAATTTACATTTATTTGACCTAGTTTCAAGTTTGCTATATAGTGTTTACTTTACATAAACGGGAGAGCTCAAATCTTAAGATGAGACAAAATTGTTCTTTTCCCATACCATATCTCATATGGTGTCTTATGCACAGATTTGGTTTTAATCCTATTTAGAAAATAAGAGGTAGTTTCTAAGGCATATCCCAAAAAGGATATTAGAAGGTTTACCTTTAGACATCATGGAATGAACCATGTCCAACAAAGTTTAGTTTCTTTTTTCAGATATTCCATTATGTTGTAGAGTTCTGGGTGGAGTCCATTGTTATAGAATGCCATTTTTTATCAAATGATTGAAGAATTCTTGACCTAAATATTCTCTCCTTAATCGAATCTAAGAGTAAGAATTCTCTTGCCAATTTGTTTCTCTACTTTGGCCTTAAACTCTTTAAACTTTTCAAAAGCTTTAGACTTGTACTTCATTAAGTACATATATCCATACTTTGAGTAATCACTAGTAAAGGTATTTCTAGCCATTGTGTTCATTAGTCTACATATAGCAAGATGTACTAGGCCTAACAAATCACCAGCCCTTTCACCTTTTCTAGTGAAGGGAGTCTTAGTCATCTTCTAAGGAGACAACACTCATATGTTCCATATGATTCATAATCAAATGGGTCAAGATAACCTTGTTTGTGTAATTTGGCTACTCGATTCTCACTGACATGTCTAGCCTACTATGTTAGATATAAGTCTTTGATCTTCTTTGCTTTCTTCATATTTATATTAAGTAAAGGCACATTTAGATCTAGCATAAATAGACTACTCTTTAATGAGGTTGATCTATAGACTAAGTCATTTAAAATGATAATGCAACTTTTGCCTTTCATTCCAAACTTGAAATCATCATTCTCAGTAAGGTATGATACTAAAATGTTATATTTAAAAAATCTAAGAGATAAAAAAAATTTTTTAGTTTTAAGGTAATGGCTAAGGTACATGTTCCAATGGTAGTGGCCACAACCTTTACTTCGTTGCCCATTCTTAGAACTACCTTATTAGAGCCTAATTCTCTACTGTTCTTTAACAAACTTAGGTCATTATATAAGTGTGATCCATAGCCTAAGCCAACTATATAGATGGTTGAATCGACAGTAGAGTAATTCAGCTTAATCATGTGAAGGTCAGCTGCTTTCCTTCTATTGAGAACATTTCTCAATCTTACATATTAGTCCAAACATTTTGGGCTATGGCATTGAATATGCCTTGCAATATAATTAACATATTTGCCATTATCAACAACCTAGTATGAAAATAAGTATTAATTAGATATTAAAGTTTTGAATAAATAACAATGAGGTATTAAATCTTTATTGATCCTCCCACTAATTTTTTATGATAATAGCCCTTATTATTATACAAAAATATCTTCAAGGTATTTCTAATGGGTTGGGATTCATTTCAACATGTTTTGACCTTAGGTTGGCTCAACAAATCTCAACAAGCCTAATAAGGTAGGCAGCATGGCTTTCTAATTATGTTTCTATTTAAATCCCAAATCGTTAAGTAGCAACTCCTTACCTAAATGTATCATATACATTTCGCCTAACCTTCACCTCTAACATCGTGTTGTCTAGTTGTATGCATTAGACAACATAGCATTAGTTGAGTAAGACCATTATTTATAACTCAAGTCATTTAGTGGCTGGGACTTTGAGTTAGCT
Organism: Adansonia gregorii; assembly: GCA_038382025.1. Taxonomy (NCBI): domain Eukaryota; kingdom Viridiplantae; phylum Streptophyta; class Magnoliopsida; order Malvales; family Malvaceae; genus Adansonia; species Adansonia gregorii. Next base: position 98,879 of record JBBYHO010539654.1, read on the forward strand.
CCACAAATCCTAATGGCTGAAGTGTGGGTATTTTGTTATGAACAATGGAAGGTGTAGCATGTGACTCGATATGTATAAGGGATTTTATTTGTTTATTTTAATTAAGTTCTCATCTTTATTAGCATGCAGAGCATTTTAATTATCACATAAAATAAACCTATTATCACATATACTACTTAGATGATTATGGAATTTATCCAATCCAATTTACTTGAGCTATTACTTAAATGATTATGGAATTTATCTAATTTGATTTACTTGAGCCATTAAAAGAAATTGGTTGGTCAATTCATAGGTGTTTACCTACAAGATCATCACAAGTCTTCTTGCAATCTCCCAGGCTTCATAGTACCTCTACTTGGATCTCCTTCTTTAGGTTACAAAATTATTTCTAGCTAATCCTAAATTTACACTTAATGTAATCTAATTATAATTGCAATAAAGAAACCTTGAGTTACATTCGAGAGGAATTAGGTAAGGAAAGAATTTTATAGCTGTGAAAAATAAGAGACAAGGTAGGGTATATAAACCTATTTAATACAATAAATACCATGAAAAGTAATGATCCACGATCACATTTTGTCTAAGTCCATAATCATCCCATACATTCACAATCAATATTATAAACATATAGATATGTTTTAATTTATAGTTACCATTTTTTAGATTTATTCTTATCCTTTATTCAATTTAAGTAAGAAAACAATTTTTTCTTAATTAACATTTATTTTAATCATATTAGAATAAATCTTAATCCAAGTAGGATTAATCAATTAAATTAAATAATTTCCAATTAAAACAATTTAATTGGAAATAAAACATATTAATTTTATTATCCAATTATGGATCCTATATCTAATTTAATTGAGAAAGCTATTTTCTTTCTTGATTAACATTTACTCTAATCATATTTGAACAAATCCTAATCCAATTAAAATTAAATAATAAAATTAAATCATATCCAATTAAATAATTTAGTAGTAAATAAAACATATTTATTTATTATCCAACTGTTATCTTAAACTATTTAAGAATTTATCAATTCTGATAATAACTTATTTGGTGATGAGAAGAATTTAATTTGCATCCAAAGGCTAGCTTCCTAAGCTAGTATTATGCGTCAAATTCATTTAGTCCATCCAGGACTCAAATATCGTGTATCATGCGGCTTCAAAAGCCCTTTCAAGTGCTACAACCGTCCACTAGTTTAAGTACTGAATTTTTAGCATGACACAACAACTTCATTGACAAGTTTGAAGTTACTTTCATGCACCTAGGCTGCTGCTGGCAGCAGCATATTCATCAAGCAAATAGGCCCAAAAACAGCTCAAGACGTGTTGCCCATCGCATGCACAAACATAGGAATTTCATGCACCATTTGTTACGTGTCTTGCATGGCTTGTTCCATACAACAAGCAGCTGCTGGCAGCAACAAGACGCGTTCATAATTGATGCAAGGAGGCGGAGTAAACCGCTTCAAGTAAATGCACACCCGTTGCGTGACACAAGCACCATAGGCAGCCCGTGTTGAAACGATTTCAATGGTGGTTTTCCAGCAGTATCTTGAACAATTCTAGATAACTGTAAGCTGAAAAAAAAAACATTTAAAAAAACAGCAACCAAAGATTGCCAAAGAATCTAAACTTTTCGGCTCTTAATTTCACCAAAATTAGTACAGTTTGACATGGAAAATTCTAAATTGATGCCAATCAAATGTACCATCAATTAATTGGTAAAAAATAATTTTTCAATTAAATAATAAAATAAATTAACATGATTTTTTTTTCAATCATTAAAATTAATACTTAAAACAATCTAATAAAATTCAGTTGCTAGATCAGATCAAGAACAATCCAAAATCAAAACTATTTTGAAAACAGTAACAATTACAACAATTGATCGATTAAAATGATACAAGCAAGGCTCGGATGCCACTTGCTAGAATTTGGATCATGTTTAAACAAATTAAAATAATAAATTTAATAACAATTATTAAATTATACAATGAAAATTAAATTAAAACAATATCGAATTCTATCGAAGGATCTACTTGTGCATTTTTAAGTTTTCTAAAAATTCAAGAAAAAGGGAATAAAAAATCATTCTTCATATAGGGATTGTCAAAATCCTCGATGAATTCAATCTTCTCTTATTCTCATATGCCAAGCTTGGTTGTCTCAAACCAAAGTTGTTCAATTATTTAGCCTCTAACAGTGATCCACATGGGTGATTTGGAAATATTCACAAGGTTAGGATCTTGTTTTGCTAGGAACTATTCTAGTAGCTTAGGTTTCTTAAATCTTCCCTTGATCAAAACCTTTACTGTACCAAAGAACTTAGGGCAAAGGAAACAATTTCCACCTCAAAGGTTGGCTTGCGGCAAAGCAAAATATGAAAAACATTTTGTTATGGAAAGGTAGACAATCTTGTATAATATAGTTAAGTTTAGGGTTAAAATCAAATTTTTGGTTTAATTGCTCTTTAACCCCTAAACTAATTAACCTTTTCCAATTTAGTCCCTAAAAGATCAATTTCTTTCCAATTTAATCTAATCCTGTTCTAATTCCATAAAATCACCTTTATGTTTTAAGATAGTTGGCACTTAACATGTTGGCAATAAATACAAATTAATTTGGTTAAGAATATTTATTTTTATCGACCATGAGCGACTTCAGCAATAGATCACAGCCACTCAAATGTTAAGAGAGTCAGTATGGTTTAACAACCCGTTTAGTGTATAGTATATCAGTGTAATTCGATCTTTTCATCTTATATCCCAAAAAAGACAAGAACACGGTGTAGCTTCCATCTTAACCTATTCCATATTAATCCTACAACCCATACATGCTAACTCCATATCAATATTGCCTCAGCTAAGATCTTGGAGTTAACATAGGATAGGTACATATGAGATATGTCCTTTCAAATCACTCAGTGTGATGAATCTTTTCTGAACCACTCATTTGCCTTCAGTATGTGTCAAATCATACACCAAACCACCCTTGTTTTGGTATTCATCCATTGTGGACCTAGTCATGATGATCTCTAAGTATTATAATCCACACATAATGTGACCTGGTGCTAAAAGTCTAAGGATCACTTACATTACTGACACATGAAAGTATTTTTCACAAACACTTAAGTGAAATGCTAAATGGAACTTTCATAGTAGGGCATGTTCAGTGAACTTATTATTATAACAACCAACGATATGATTTCCCTAAGTATCTCTATACTTTAACTTATGAAACCAGATGTACGCATCATATGCATGGAGGCTTACATATAGCAGTCTTTGTGCATTATCAATGCCCTATCTTGATAATACGATTACCAAAAACATTCTGAGAAACATAGCTTTCATGTATAAGGATCTCAGAATTAAACCTATTATAATTCTTTGTAATGCCAATGTGTTTCATGGGCTTTATCTTTATAAGACTTTTCATAACAATTATTCCAATAAAATCTTATGGATAAGAAATACCTCATAAACATTTTAAAAAAATAAAATGTTTGAATACATGAAATCACTAAATAATAGTTCCTTACAAGCAACAATGATTGGCTTGCAAGCTTACACTAACAAGCGTGCGATGCGCAAACCTTGGGGGTCGTGAAAGAATGCTATGGTTTAAAACCTGACATGTTTTCGGGCTTGATTTGTCAAGGATTCTGATAGGCAAAAGGCTTAAACTTAGAAAGGATAGATGCTTTATGGAGAGGTTCAATTTGATCATATTATAAATATAGTTTTTAATACTTTATGAAAATTAATAAATAGATTACATGGATAAAGATCGATGCATGTAGATGGACCAAAAAAATTCAAGACCCAAAGTATAATTTGGATGAAATTTTTTAATTTTATTTTTTTTAATTTCTACGGTGGGATCATGGTTTGGCAGTTTAAATTTTTCTTGTATCTGTTTTATTGATAGACATATGTATATGCTTGATAGCATGTCATATAAAATATCTGAATGCCACTTCAACTTCTATTTATATACATATTAAAAACCTTACATGTTCTTTTAAAATATCAAGTGATAAAGGGTTTTAAACAAAACCCATGGCCCTCATGGTCATCCATATATGAAAATGTGGTAGTACCTCGCGTCGAATTCTACCTTAGCCATACACCTTGTTTGCTGTTCAACCATCGTTGTATATTAGATTGGATCTCCTATATGGATAATAGGCTTGGGTATGTTCTATTCATGATCATTCCTTGATGACTTAATAGTGCATAGACTAGGTTTCTTAAACAATGGTTATACCTTTAAGACAAGTTTAATAATAACCTTTCTTTAGAGCTCTATTAGTTAAACTAGTAGTCAAACAAGGGGTTATTAATATATGTCTTAACCTAGGAGGATTTAAGGTAACATATATTAATTGTATGAGATCCATGTTTTTAGCTATTTGTTTTATGATAATCCATTAATGGCTTAAGGTAATATATGTTGAAAATTACCATTGCAATGTGATATATTTTTAACGTTTTTATGTATAAACATGTATATATCTATGTTTAATGTCAAAATACCTATTTTATATTTGCTTGAGCATGATCGTAATGATTTAAATATATTTATTTGTTTTAGTTTAAAATGTTAGCTATAGCTCACTAATAACAAAATAAATTGAGATAATTTTGAAGACTAGGAAAGAAATCTACTAATCATTTTTAGCTATGAGAAATATAAGTTTGTACTTGACAAATCTTGCCTACCTGAGCCACCAAATAATGTGCTTAATGGTTAGGCTTTCTCATTTTATACACAATGGAGAGAGTCTAATGACATCGATGTTGCTATATGCTGGCTAGCATGTTAAGTGCTTTGTAAAACAAAATAAAAACTATGTTATTGCTATACAGATCATGGATAATTTGGAGGATACGTTAATGGGCCAAGTCAATTTAGCTAGACAATCCATTATTACAAATTTAATGAACTGCAAGCAGAAGGCAAGAACTCCAATGAAGGATCATATGCTCATGCTTATAAGGTACTTTGCTAAGGCTGCTAAAAATGGTGTAGAGTTGCAAGACAACACCTAAATCGAGATGGTGTTCACAACTTTGTAAGGATTTTGTAGGTTTTTAGGTCGCACATAATCTGGAAATCAAAAGAGTTAGGTTTCATCAAACTCATAAGAGAGTTCCAAGCTTGGAAGCTTATGCTTAATGATGGCCACCAACCCAATGAAAAGGCAAATCTAGCAATTACTTTTAATTCTGGTTTTGGGAACAAGAAAAAAAGAAGCAAAACATAAAGAAGCAAGGGGCTTCTAAGTCTTATATTCCTCCTATAGCCAAAAACAAGAAAAAAAAAGCCAAAGGACCCGAAAAAGTCAAAGTGCTTTTATTATGGAAAATTGGTTACTTTAAGAAGACTTGCAAGGAATTCCTAGCCTTCGAAGGCAACAAAGGTAAGGATCTTCTTTATATTAAAGTTTGTTTAGTGGAAACTTCAAAAGACACTTATGTCATTGATTCTGGGGCCACTAATCATGCTTATGTTTCTTTGCAAGGTTCGAGGAAAAAAGAAGTCTGCTTGACAAGATCTTCTTATTAAGAATTGGTAATGGGAGTGTGGTGTTGATTGAAGTAATGGGAGATGTACATGTTTATTTTAATGAATTTAGGTTTATTTTGTTGAAAAATTGTTTTAAGAATTATTTTATGTCTTTAGTTTTAAGAGAAATCTTATTTTGGTAACTTGTTAAATTAGAGATTCTTATTCAATTTCTTTTAGTAAACTCTGATGCTTCGTAAAAACAAGTCTTTGATAGATGGATGAAAATCATTATTTTATCAAATCAAAGATGTACTCACTACTTAACGCTTAATTAATGAATAACTCTAAAAGGTTAAAAATTCTCACTTTACTGAGGTATACCTTTGGCATTTAAGACAGTCATATTAGTCAAAAAAGAATTTAAAGATTGGTGAACAGTCCATTAGAATCTCTAACTAAGGTACATCTTCCCTTATTTGAATTTTAAATTGTTAGAGATTCATTATTGAAGGCATATCTGAATACTTAATTAATTTTGATTAAACTGTTAATTTTTTTAATTAGATAATTTTCCAATTCTAATTTAAAATAAAATCATGGCAATTCTATTTGAATAAAATAATTATGTATTAATTATCAAATTATAATTAAGTATAGTAAAAGAAATAATTTTAATAAAAAATTAAAATTTAAAAGGTAAATTCTTTTCTTAATTTATTTAGAATGTTATTCATTTTTAATTTATGAATAAATATGTAGACAAGACTTTTTAGATATCTAATTAATTAAATAATTAATTTTTTTAATTTTTTAAATTAATTTAATTCCTACATTTATCAGATGATACATATAATTAATTTAAATTACACATAATTATTTTAAAAATATATTTAATCAAATTAAATATATATTATAAATAAATAATACCAAAAATATTATTTTCATTCATTTACTGAAGAAAACGCCTGTATTCCTAAAAGGACTATATCCGGCACACCACCTGACTATATTGAGAATCATTAGACTTCAGGTATTTTGATCAATAACCATCGGTTAAGGAGTTATGTTAAGCTAGTGGAGGGACTAATTAGACATATATAATTAGTCTCCAATAATCTACGTATTAATTATTCTATATGTGGGTAGCTTGCCTCACCTCATCGCAAAGTGGGAAGCATGAGTAATGTAAAAATATTTTTTCTTGATAAGGAAATGTCTTTTCAACTGAGACTCTTCTTTTTTATGTCATAGGAGTCAGAAAATGCATATTCTGATCCCTTGATCATGAAGGGGTATTGTTAAATGAATCACTCGTCTGGCTGGTCGTGGATGGCCACCATGAAATGGTCGCTTAGAGTTACCACCGATCATTTGGTCCATACATGATTAGATGCCTATTAAAATCAATGCTCCAAGTTATAAAAGTAAAAAAAAAAAAATTGATTCCATGATGTACATCGTCCATAGATATGTTTTTTAGGTTCGAGCATTGGTTATGTGCAAGGAAGTATCAACCTTCCATGATGCTTGAAATCAGTACCTTCTAGCCATTTCTTAGTTTTGGTTTCCTTAATTTTAACTTGTTGTTATTTCGATATAAGCCCCTTTTATGCATGAGTTATCATTATTTCTATTTATGTATTGGCATTTATGGAAAATAGCTACTTCCTTATGAGTTATTTCTTTTTCTTTTTGGCACAAAAGAAAAAAAAATCATTCTCAGATTATATCAAATCTATACCTACTAGCAAGATACCTTTTGGTTGAGGCTTGAAATCCTTCTAACTAGCACTAAAGTCACCAGACCTCATAAAGTTTCCAATAGAGATCTATATGAATTACTGCTAGAGATAGAAAACTAGGACTACTTTTGGCCTCAAGAAAATATCATAGTAATAAACCCATGGTGCATTTGTGTAGGGATTGGCACACTTATAGTTATGGGTCTCTAAGCAGGTATGGCTTCTATCAATTTTATGTTTTAAGTTGCAACCGATCAAATGTGCGGACACCTTATTTGGTTTGGACTAATTGTTGGTATCATAGGACTCAATTGAAAGATGATAAAATCAAAAGATAAAAAAATAAAACTGGAAGAAGATTGCTGGGTGTCGTATCACCATGCATTATTGGGCGACACAGTGCCAAGCAAAAATTTTGTTTAAAAAGGTATAAAATACCTATGACTCACATTAAAGAAAAATGTAAAATGAAGCATCAAAGGCCATTTTTCATAGTGTCACCAGGGTCATTTAGATGAGTATATAGATCAATTTCACACTGTTTATGACCAAGTTGATGTAAGTTGGGAAGCTATAGGTACGAACAAGTTATATTAGTGCATAAATATTGATACGCGGCTTTTATATCACCAAAAATTTGAATTTTTACATATAGTATCAATACAAGAGGGTTTGGTATCGACACCTAAGGTGTTGTATTAATACCCAGCCTGTTTGTATCGATTCAAACCTTGGCAATAGCTAAAGTTGTGATTTTTGGCAAAATGCATCAATACACAAGTGTGAGTATCCATATAAATCCATTATCGATACAAGCCTCTAAGTCTCGAGACTGGAAACATTTTTTTGCTTTTAGTCTCGATGCATAGCCTATTGTATCGATACTCATAGGTAAAAGTACCTTGTATGTGGATATAACATGTTCTATATTGATACAACAAGGCATTTTTGCCCAGTTTGAACCATTTTTTTAGCCTTTGTAAACTTGATTCAAATAAGTTTTTAACCAAGAAACTATCATAAATCATTGCGAACCTCAACTATGGGCTTATGACTAGATTTAAACCAATTTTGAGAGCCCAAATAGCGAATATACTTTAATGAAATATATGGCTATAAAAAGCCATGGCAGGCATATCTCCAACTACAGGCTATCACAAACTTTTTACTTCACAACTCAATATGGAAGAATGAATATGAAGGAAATCAACTAAGCACAGTAGCTAGATATGTCTCTTGGTGCAGGAAGGAAAGATCAAAATTGCCCTTGCTTTGTCTCCTAAAAGCATTGGCTAAATATTGAACAAAAAAGGACTTCCAGCTACCCAAAAAGAAAAAATCTCTCCAGCAACTCATACAAAAAAAAACACCTTCCAATAATCTCTAGCCTTAAAAATTCTCCTAAAAAGCACTATTTTATTGCCTTGCACCCACAACCTCCTTCCATTCATGTAGCTCCCTTAAACCATCACTAAAAAACCTTCAAAAACTCAACCTTTAACACACTTTTCACCCTAAAAATACCCTACCAACCATCATATTAACAGAAAGCTTTTTTCTTTCATCCTTTTCTTGCTAAATAATAGTAAAAAAAGGGAAGGACCTAAGCTTAAAGTCACTATTTTAGGAAGAAAGGAAAGGTTTAATATTTTTTAGTATATTTTTTACCTTTTTTCGTACATTCTCTATTTTATCATATACATCAATTAAGTGAACTTTTATACTGCCATGGCTATCCTCGGACTCTCATGCATTATTATTGGCTTGGTTGTGGTAGTCTTAGGATCTTGAGGACAATCTTGATACCTTATGCTATTTAGATATGCAAATATCCCATGCTTTATCTTCATCATTATCACAGCCTTAGTTCATGCATTTCTTGCCATGTTTTTTTATATTCGCATAGTCATCTCATAGTTGAATGTTCACTTTAACATGTCTCATGTATGTTCATGCATTTTCTTATATTTTCAGGAGTTTCATGACATAAAAATGCTTTCTTGACAACTCCAGCATACATTCCTATGTTTAAATATGTTCATAACATTTCCATTCACATTATTTGTCATCCTTTTGCATTTTTTACACTAATTTCTATGTTAAAAATGTCATCTTTGCATGTTTGCATGTTTAGTCCATGTTTATCTTCCTATTTATTATATGTTGTTCATGACATATTTGTCAAAAATGCTTGCTTATTTCCTTAAAAACTTCTTTTTAGAAAAATCCCTGAGTTAAGTGTATGCTACCTCAAATAGATGAACAATAGCATGGATTTAATGATTTCATAAAGTTGATCTTCTAATCTTAGGGACAAATCAAACACTTAAGTGATGGATTCATAGTAAAATAAGTTCAAAAATGATATTTTAAAAAAAAAGATCCTTTTTTAGTTGTTATAGTATTAGGCCTTGATCTTAAGTCCAATATCCTATTTAGTGACACAATCAACGGGTTGTTTCATCATTTCAAACTATTTCAGGATATTGGAATGAACTTCTGACACCTATGTTACCTTTTTTCACTGGCGTTCAAATGTCTTAGGCCCAAGCCTATCTTTTAAAAAAACTAAAGCTATTGAATAGCCCCTTATTTTGCTTGGGCAACATTATAGTCTAAGTTTTGAAAATCATGTTTGAACAATAAAATATTTTCCTCGATTTTTTTGATATGTTTCCTTTAAAGGGCATCGAAGTACCTTTCAAAAGGTGTCTTGATCGCCCTCAGACCATTCTGGATGAGGGAGTTATAATTTTTTGAACCTTTGCAGTATTCGGTTTGGGTCGTTCTAGCCATCGATGATTTTTTAAAGTATTTAAGTATTTTTCATAAAATTTTTATGAAATTTCCTTTTCAGAAAGCTATTGTTCACAATTTAACAATCTCGAATGAGCCCAAAACAATTTTTCAAAGTTCGATATGTTTTTTCCCTGCATATGCTACTAGTGTCAAGATAAACTTAACTTCAAACGTTAATTTCACTTAGAAAGTGATTTTCTAGGATTTTTGGAATATTTTTACATTAAATATTATCAAATCATCTTTCCAACGGTACCTTATTCACTGCTTAAAGCCTTCTCATGAATCTAAAATAAATTCGAGATGGGAGGTGACATAATACTGTCCTTTGTTTTTAACTTAATTTTTGAATCCCCTTTTAAAGAAACATTCAAATGTCTCGAAATGCACCTAATTGGTTTCCCCACAACACAAGACCTTTAGACTCGAATCAAGGTTAAAATACACAAAAATATGATTTCATACTAGATATCCTTTTCCTCTTTATTACAATTATCGCTAGTGGAGATATTCCAACTCCATTACTTTGAGGGGCTACTCCAGCCTCGTTTTCAACTCAAAACCTAACTTTTCTTTTCGGATCCACCTTCAAGATTCTTAATCTTTATATAAAACCACCAAAAATTTTCATCTTTGTGGATACTCTAACCCTACTATTCCAAGAGGATACTTCAATCTCGTTTTTCATTAAATATTTAAATTTTCTCTTTATTCCTAAATATTTTCCTAATTTTATCTTTGGGATACTTTAACCCCACCTCTTTGAGGGGATACTCTAGCCTGTATTCAAAAAAAATCCAACAATCTTCTCTTTTTTGGATGCCCTGGATTGTTTCATTTAAAATTTTTTTTCTCGTAAATTACCATCGAATCCAAACCTATCTCTAAATTATCATCCTGGTTGTTCTTCAATGATCGATGGCAATTATGAGACACATTCTGATCAACCCTCTTTTTTACACTATTTAGTTTATGATTGTTTGTTTATAATATTAATATATTCTTTGTCGCCTTACTAACACATTTTCTGTTTGTAGTGATTATTGTGCATTCATATTTAAAATTCATTTTCCAATAAAATTTATAAGGCAATGTTTCATGTAGGTATCTCTCCAGTGCCTAATATGGAATACCCAAATTTTTAAAACCCAATCCGAACATTATTTTCATAAAAAAATCCTTATGTTCCTCACACCTCTAAGGTGCATAGGTTATCTAATTTTTTTTAAAACTTAGATCTACAAGTTCCACAAAAATTTATGCATTAAAAAGAATTACTTCTAAATGAGGAAAAAAATGGAACCAATTAAACCGAGACCAAAGCAAGACATAGTTAGTAGGTATTGATTTCGAGCATCATGGTGGTGCTAATCCTTCCCCATGGGTAACCAACTCTAGAATCCAACCAACGAATTTATGGACTTTGTAGACCTTGAAATGGATGTTTTGAGTTTTGTAACTCAAAATATTGCTTTCAAAGGCATCTGATCTTGCCTAGCTTGAAATGATTAATGGTGACTCCAAGTTTATGGCCACTTCATGGTGGCCATCTAAAACTAGCTGGATGAGCAATTCGCCCAACAGTTTCTCCCCTTCATATTATTACACCTAATCCAAATCCCAATCAAGGGATGACTCAAAGGCTCCATCATGACCAACCATTATTTTTTTAAGTAGAGCACACTAAGCCCTTCAGATCATTTGAAGTTTTAGAGATCAGCTTGTGGTGACAGCTTAGCGGCTCCACTAAGGACTTAGAGAGTTAGGCCTATGACTAGCTATTTTTCATTCAGTTCTCAGTTTTTCAGCCTCTATAATTTTTTAGAAATAATTCCCTTGTATTTTGTCTACTAATCTTTATCTTTCATGTTTTGTCTTATGATTGCTAGGGTTGTTCATTCCGAGATAAATAGCAACTTGAATAAGTATGGTAATATGGGAATAAAACAAAAGGTTTGATTATTTCCCTTTCCCTAGCACACATCGTACACTCGTATTTGCACTAGATTCCCACCAAACACCATGGTGTGGTTAGTATCCTAATTATTAGGAGGAAGTGAGCCATCTGCCTTCATGAGTGACCCTTTGCTTAGGCGTGGTAAGACTTTCCAAGGTGTAAATTACCTATGTCTCTCATGAGTACCTTTCCACATTTGCCTAGGGAAACACATCCACTAAATTGAACCTGTTCGACCAAACTCGTGATAGGCCTAGGATTAAGGTGCCTTGGCTATCATTATTGGATAGAGGAGCATTTCAGATATCGAAATAGGCATCAATTTAAACCATACAGTGAGCTTTATGACCTAAATCATGTCGAACAGTGTCAGATGCTACTAGAATAACCAAAAGAGTAGGATCACTCGGGAAAACATTTCTTACCTTTACTCCTATATATCATGGTTATATGGGTGATAATGGATGAACATTGTAACCTACATTACTTTTTTTTTATTTTCATTATCATTCCTTTAGGATATGCCATTATGGTCGATGGAAAATCCTCTTTAATAAGTGGGTAAGGATAAGCAAATGCCATTACCTGCAATACTATCTTAAAATAGTTATATTTAACTGAAATAAGCTGTCATGCTACCCGAACGATGGCTTAGCATGTACTTAACATTGATGGTAATGAACGAACATCACCGTTTAAATAGTCAGTCTTAGTGCTATGAGGTATCACGCTACTTCTTGAAGAGGTAATTTTAATGCAGGCATGCCGTTATGTTGTTCGTTTAATACCTTAACATTCGTGATCATCACGTCTACCCCTATGCATCATACTGCCTATTATCGAGGCAAATTTTGTGGTACACTTTTGTTGCTATTCTTTTATTTCTTTATCTTTTACCTATTATGTCGTATTGGTAACTAACTCATTCCCTTTTTGCTTTTCTTTTACATGTATGCATCATTTCATTATAATCACCATCACTATGGAATAATTGCTTAATGGTTCAGTGTTTATCAATAGGAGTCTATCATGGAGCAATAGTCCACTTTGAAGCTGAAACCTTTTAAGGAAGTCTGTGAATTGTCAAAATGCTGATAGCTTTGAAGATGGGGATGTCCTTAAATCAGGCTATATCTCAACAATACATGAAAATATCAAGATAAGGTACCATTAAAATGATTGGTAAGATTTGAGAACTATATAGACTAGTTAGGGCAATACCAAAAGGGATCACTAAAAGATACGGAGATATTGTTTTTTTTTGCACTAAGTCTATTTGGATGTCAGGTTATTGCAAGCAGCATCTTTATTTTGAAATCCAACATATTGGTGTTTCACTTTTAATCATTAAGACTTGGTCCCCACAGTTGATGAATACACTACATTACTCAACATTGAGAAAGCAAAGGTCAATAGAGTAGACTCTAACTTTTAAGAGAAGATTAGCTTAAATACTCAGGGCAGCAAAGTCTTGGATTGATGGCATATCAAAACAAAGGGCAATAGTGAATGCATCTCATGGTCTAGTTTGAAAGAAGTAATAGCGAGTACCATTGACATCCAAAAAATCCAAGATCTCTATGCTTTGGCGATATATGGTTTAGTCATATTCCCAAAGACATTAACCTATGTTGAAGCTACTATAGCATATATCTTTTCTTATTTGTGCTGCAACATCCATCCGACATCAACCATCATTATTGAAACTATTCAAGCTCTTAATTTTTGAAAGAAAATAGGTATAGGCTATTTCATCGGATGTGTACCACTCCTTTACATTTGGATTGCCAGTCACTTTTATCTTGAAGAAAGTAGGATGTCGTACAACTTTTTACCCAACTTTAGCCCTATCTATAAGGTACTTGAGAAGAAATAGGCCTTAAGACAAATCTGAAGAGCAATGGGTCCAAAAATTCTCAAACCTCAAAGGGAAAGAGGTAACATCAAAGGCCTTTTAGTTTTCCCCACAGATGGTGATATATCATACAAAGATTACAGTTATGTGACGCTCATAGGATTATAGGGAAGCACTAGCTGCATAGCTTTTTTAGTCCTTTAACAATTCTAGTACTGTCAATTCATCCCCTTCGTCTAAGACTTAGAGTTGTGGGATTTTAACTTTGGTGAGCTCGATTACAAGTCAAAAGTCTAGCTAGCCTTTTATGCATGGAAACAAACCCGTTGCATGAGAGAGATATTAGAGGGGGAGTAGTATGACCTTAAGATGTGATGAATGAAGAATTCGTTACATTTATGACCCTTTACCCCTATCTAGTATTGGAACATCACAAATACCAACGGATGAATTTCCCTTTGAGATTGAATTGCTTAAATAAGAGTTCAAACAAGAAAAGTAACCTTTACCAAGGAGATTACCTAATTAAATGAGGAAAATAGTCAATTAAAAATGGGCCTTTACCTCTGAGATTGCAAGGTAAATAGGGTTGTCAAAGAGAAAAACCAATCAATGAGGATCTCGAGAGTTTAAAAAAAGACTATGTGGCCTTTAACAAAGTAAGCAAGTCTCGAAGACTTGGAAAGTCATCAGTTGAGTGTAAAACATAAATTAATACTCTAAAAAAAATTACATCAATGGAGAGAAGCGACTAAGGTCCATAAGGAAAAGGCTCGTGCATCAATATATGAAGGGAAAAATGAACTATTAGAAGCTCAAATCTGAGATCTGAGAGTAAACCAGGCTGAAAATGAAGCTTTAACACTTATAATTCAAGATTTAAAGCATTCTCTTTAAGCTCTTCAAGACCAAGTCAATGGATTAGTAAAAGTCTCTAAATAGTGGGAGCAAGAATAGCTTCAAATGGTTGACCACGCATTCTAAAACTATCAAGACCATCATTGCCATCTCACAAAGCAAATTTAAGTAGCTCAGTTAAAGGTTGAGAACATAATAGATGTTGCTTGATCCTTAACATGTGATATCTTGCCCACTAGAGCCTATGGCCAGACTTGTTGTATTTCTTGGACCATGTAATCAGGTAATGTAACCGTGTTAGGCATTTTCAAATGTAATCATGTGTAATCAGGACATTTTGTTGCTTTAATGAAGGACACTATTGGTGGAGTTGCCTCTTAATCCAATTATCATTTTTGCATTTGCATGACTAACCTTATTCTTTTATTGTTTTAGTAATTCATTTGTCTTCATAATCGCATATTCACTCTCATTGCATCAAACATATACATGAACATATCATAAAAGCATAATCCGATAATAATTTAAGGAGAAGGGCCTCTAAAACATGAGTTCGCCATCAGTATAACACTCATAATAATAAAAAAATGATGGAAAATGATTACCAAGCTTATATTGAAAGACATGAACTCATGTATAGGGAGCCTTAAAAGCAATCACTCCATAGGAATGAGGAACTCCAAGCTTACATTGCTGAAGTAACCAACCTGTTGAAGGAAAAAGGGCAGACAAGCACAGTCAATACAGGGAAAGAACTAACTAATCCTAAAGGCAATTTGAATAATGGTACTAAAGCCACTAATGCTCAAGAGAGGGCATTGCATGGGCAACATCATTTGTTAGTGAACATCCCATCAACCTAACCATTCATTTACATTAATCCTACAACAACATCCTATTTGATTCAAGGATTTCAAGGCATCGGCTCTTTATGGTGAAGCCTATAGTCTCAGACCTCGATGAGTAAATGGAGCAAGAGAAAGCAAAAAGGTTCTCCAAAAATACTAGAGACTTGAACAAATATTAGTCACTAGAAAAACACCTTCAAGCTACTAAATGAAATGATAAATTTAGGCTCATAGACGAAAAGTTGTTAGGGCTTGTTTCCAACCTCGTCATTCTGCGTAAATTTAAAGTGCTAAATTTTGCAAAGTATAATAGGACTACTAACGCTACTACCTATATTCGCATTTACTATCAAAAACTGGCCAAGTACAAAGAAAATGAGAAACTACTAATTCATTGTTTTTAGGATGTTTGATTAGGGCAACTATCCGATAACATATAGGGCTTAAACCCACAAGAATTCATACATGGGTGGATCTAGCTCACACTTTCCTTGATCAATATAAGCATGTGTTTAGTTGGATCCCAAATTATCTTTCTCACATGAACATGGAAAATAAAGCCTCTGAGTGCTTTAGGCAATATGATCAAAGGTGGAGAGAGGAGGTAGCTTAAGCTTATCCCTCTTTGACTGAAAAAGTGACAGCCGTGTTTGTAGGCACCCTATGAGCTCCCTACTACAAAAGGTTGGTAGGAAATGCCACAAAAAATTTTACCTTTATGGTTATATCAAGTGAAATGATTAAGAATGCCATTGAAAGTGGCAAGATATCTATTAGAGAATCACCTAAGTCAGTCAAAAAGTAAATGAATAAGGGTAAAGGGAAAGAGTTGAATGCATTAGCAAAAGTCATGATAGATTTAATTGAAATCTACATCATATGCAAGCTTTGTACCTCCCAAACATGTTGAATCTAGGTTTTACCCCTTACTCATTAGCAGCACAACCAGTTCATGCTACCAGTTCGCTCCAAGAGTGAGCTTTGCACCAAATCCCATTCAAAATACAACCCAAAGTGCGTAACCTCATAATATGAACAATACAAAAACTCCAAATAGTTAACAAGCACCTCAAGAAAGGGAACACTTTGAGCCACTCTATTACTCCTATAAAGAGATCTACTCTCATCTATTGGTAGGTCAACTAGTGGCTCTAGTATTCACAAACCAAAGGTCACCACCATACCCTAGCTGGTACGATGATAATGCCCATTGTATGTACCATGATGGAGCACAAGGTTATTCTATTAAGAATTGTACTTCGTGTAAAAAGAAGGTACAAGGTTTTCTAGAAAAAAAAAGTGATCAAGGTTGAAAAAAAGCCGGGACCAAATGTTGGGGTGAATCTACTCCCTAATCATGCAAAACTAAGAGTGAATGCGATAATTAATAGGAAAGGTTCTTAGATCAAAAGAAGCATTAAAAAAGTTAAAACCCTAATGAGTAAGGTCTACTAAGCTTTTACAAAAACTAGAATAGTATCAAATGTTAAAAACCAAAGTATGAATGCCACTAAAACATCTTGCTATCACTGTGGTCAAGGGCATGACATACAACACTATCCATTATTCTTAGAAATGGTCCAAGGGATGATGGATCAGTCCAAGATTGAATTTAATAAGAGGTAGGATAAACACATCAACCCACATATTAATGCCATTGATGAAGAGAGGTTGACTGACGATCAGATCTCAAGTTATCTATGTCTTATGGGCATGGAAAAGAGAGCTGATGAAAGTTTTAGGTAGTATGCTTCGAGATAGATGGAGGAGGCTGCCAAAATTCATCTTCTATTGAGGAAAAAAGAAATGATAGTCAAATTCATCGGCACATTGAAAGCCGCTTACTATGAAAAGTAGCGAAAAGCTTCCCAAAAAGCTTCATGGATGTATTCATACTCTGTGGGATGATCGATAAAGCCATGAAAAATAAATTAGGTGGAAAAAAAAATTTGCAAAGATTAAAGGAAAGGAAAAATAAAGGCTACTCAACAACCAAAATCTAGCACCAAAGTGAGTTTATCTTAAACTCGTGCTGAGTTAGATATAACTAAAATGGTTACGAAAGAGAACTTCAAGGTTATAGAAAACATAGAGGAGGTTAGAACGCCAATGTATTTAGTTTAGCAAATCTTGGTGCAAGCAAAATTGCTTAATACAGCTAAAAAATGAATGGAAAATTAATGACTTCCATGATTTCCATACCGTTTTGCTGCCACACTCTTTAAACATGTAAAGAATTTAATGTTATGGTTTAAAGGATGATGAATGAGGGTATCATCAAATTCTATAATGAAAAACGAACCCAACATATTGAGTCTGCAAATGCAACACCATTTGTCAACACTATGGAAAAAGAAAAGAGCAATTCTCCTTATGGGGTTGGAAGACCGTTGATCTTGTTCAACAATCGACCAAGAGCAAAAGTTCCTCTTTTTCAGCCTGCACTAAAAATGACCATTTAGCTTTCATCCTTTTCCCTTATAAGGACAATAAAATAGTTCCTTGGAATTATGAAAGTGAAACCTTGATCAGTAGCGAATCCAGTTAGCAAGCTACAAATGTGAACCTTTCAAGGGTAAGCCACTTATCTCGGAGTGATAGGTGTTATTCCCCAGTAGCATAAAAATGTGAAACTCAACAAGAAAATGCTAATTTCATTACTCAAACACTGAAATCTACAATCAAAAACTCAGATAAGATAGCTATCAAGGATTCAATAAGTGAGAAAGAAGCTATGAAATTCCTTAAGTTCATTAAGGATAGTAAACACAGTAATGTAGATTAGTTGAACAAGCAACCCACTAAGATATCTGTGTTGTCATTACTATTGACCTCAGAAGCGCACAGGGATACCATATTCAAGGTTTTGAATAAAGCTTATATCCCTTTCAACATCTCTATAGGTCAGTTGTATCGCCTAGTGAGCAATATCACAGTCAAAAATTACATATCATTCAGCCATAATGAAATCCCGCAAAAAGAAAAGAAAACTATAAAGCACTTTACATCACCGTATACTGTAAAGGCACCATATTACCTAAGGTACTCATTAATAATGGCTCAGCTCTAAATGTAATGCCCATGTCATGTTTAAATAAGCTTCCAATTGACACATCTCATATCTAAAATAGTTGTACAGTTATGAGAGCATTTGATGGAACATGCAGAAATGTTATGGAAAACATCACTATTCCAGTCCAAATAGGTGTATGTACTTATGAGGTTGACTTCCATGTGATGGATATTGCTTTATCATACAACTACCTATCGGGAAGGCCTTGGATTCACTCTATGAAGGCAATACCATCATCTTTGCACCTAAAGTTGAAGTTCATCATTGAGAACAAAGTTGTCAGTATTAAAGGAGAAGAAAATATCATTGCTACTACCTCAACTGATGCCCCCATATGTTAAACATGACAAAGATATCCCAAAATCCTATTTTCAATCCTTTAAGTTCATCAATGCAACTTCAAGGAAGGGTTGCTAGTGATTGAACCTTGCCTATCGAAGAACACATAAATGAGTTTGAAGTTAACTATCGAGAAGGGTGCCCAGGTTGGAAAAAGACTCAGAAAATGCCTGTAAGGTATTGCCAAAGCCTTGAAAGTTGTTAACCAGATCAAGAAAAAGGGGATGGGATTCAAGCCTAATGCACAATAGAAAAAAGAACAAGCTCAGAAGAACCATGAAAAAAAGATGGCCCGTCTTGTAGAATAAGACACAGGTATGAACTAATGATATTTCCATCACTTTAAGAGAATTTTTGCCCAAAAGATAAATAAATACTGGCTCTGGTAATGCTATGCTCATACTAAACAAAGCATTTGGGGATTTCTCCATCAATATTGTTGATGAGGTAAAGATATCAGTGACAAGCCTAGAGACTGGTCTATACCCTCTAGGATTTGTTTCGAATGTTTGGACTAAAACCAAGATTCTTGTACTATTCAAGTTTATTTCAAAGTAATGCTATGAGCTAAACCTACATGCTTTTGCCAAAAGCATTTTAAGATCCTTTGTATGGGCATATTTTATTAAGTGTTATCAAAGAAAATAACTAAGCATTATGCATTTCATCTTTTATGTTCATGGTTTTTGCCAACTTTCAGACCTTGCTCTACATATTTTTCCACTTAGATTATTCTTTTTCCATATTTTTAGGGGCCTCCATGAATGTTCATGCTAAGCCTTCAAACATCAATTTCAAACAACCAATTTGTGTTAATGAGGTTGAGTCTAAAGATGATTTTGAAGAAAACCCTCTATCTACAGATCTACTGAGACTAATTGAATAGGAAGAAAAATGATATTACCTAAGAAAAAATCCATTGAAACCATAAACCTTAGAATGAAAAAAGACCCAAAAAAAGTTAACATCAAAATCTCTATAAAACTATCAACTCAAGTTGAACGGATAAGTCTCTTTCAAAAATATCAAGATGTGTTTGCCTAGTCCTACCAAGACTTGCTTGGTTTAAACACAAACGCTGTGGTTTGTAAATATTCTTTCAAACCTGGGTGTAAGCCCATAGAACAAAAGCTTAGAAGGATAAAACCTAAAATACTTCTGAAGATCAAAGAAGAAGTGAAAAAACAGTTTGAAGTAAGGTATCTCAAGGTAGCCAAATACCCTAACTAGGTAGCTAATATAGCCCTAGTTCCAAAAAAATGGTAAAGTGCGAATGTGTCTGGACTACAAAGACTTGAACTAAGCCAGTTCGAAGGATAATTTTTTCCTACCTCACATTTATACCTTAATAGATAACACTACAAAAAATGCACTATTTTCCTTCATGGATAGGTTTTCAGGCTCTAACGAAATTAAAATGGTAGTTGAAGATATGGAAAATGCCACCTTTGTAACCATGTGGGGCATTTTTGCTACAAAGTAATGCTCTTTGGATACAAAATAATGGGCCAACCTAGTAGAGGGCAATAGTAACATTGTTCCATGACCTTATGCATAAAGAAATAGAGGTCTACATGGATTATATGATCACCAAATCACCAAAGGAGAGTGAACACATTACCAACCTGTGAACTCTTCAAGTGGCTATGCAAATATCGACGTAAGTTGAATCTTACCAAATGCATGTTTTCCATCACATTCAGTAAACTATTAGGCTTCATTGTGAATAAGAAATGAATAAAAGTTAGTCCCAATAAGGTTAAGGCCATCTAGAATTTGCCGCCACTTCAAACTTAAAAAAAAGTAAAAAGTTCTTGGAAAGGGTGAACTACATAGCCCGATTCATATCTTAGTTGATAGAAAAATGTGATCCAATCTTTCAGCTTTTTCGAAGATAAAATCCTAGAAAATAGAATGAAGAATGCCGAGAAGCTTTTGATAAGGATAAAACATTACCTTTGAACCCTAGTACTTGTGCCATCAGTGCTTGATCGGTCGTTAATCCTGTATCTATCAGTTTTTGACAAGTCAATGGGCTATGTATTAGGTTAATAGGATAAGTCAGGCAAGAAGAACAAGCTATTTACTACTTGAGCAAAAAGTTCACAGAATATGGAAATAATTATTCATTTGTAGAAAAGTTATATTATGATCTAACTTTGATGGCTCACAGGTTAAGACAATACATGTTATACCACACTATATGGCTAATCGCTAAACTCGACCCCATAAGTATTTATGCAAAACTCATGCCTTGTTAGGAAGGTGAGCTAGGTGGCAAGTCCTTTCCAAGTATGACATTGTCTATGTAAATCAGAAGCCATCAAAGCTAGCATAGTAGCAAATTTCCTGGAAAGTTGGGCAATAAATAAGTATCAGTCATTAGACTTCGATTTTCTTAACAAAGATTTAATGTGGATATCTAAGGTAGAGAACACTATTAAGTATGGCTCATCTTGGAAAATGTACTTTAATGGCGCTTTAAATGCATTGGAGTATGAAATTAGGGCAATTCTTATCTCACTTGATGAAAACCATTACCCCTTCACTATAAGGTTGAATTTTGATTGTACCAACAATATAGCTGAATATGAGGCCTGCGTCATAGGACTCCAAGCAACCATTGAAAGGGGCATTTGAACATTATAAGTATTCAGAGATTTAGCTCTTATCATTTACCAACTAAAAGAAGAATGGCAAATGCATGATGCTAAATTGATCAATTATGGTAATCTAATCTTGAAACTTAGAAAAGAGTTTAATGATATC
Source organism: Adansonia gregorii (assembly GCA_038382025.1). Classification (NCBI taxonomy): domain Eukaryota; kingdom Viridiplantae; phylum Streptophyta; class Magnoliopsida; order Malvales; family Malvaceae; genus Adansonia; species Adansonia gregorii. Next base: position 120,644 of record JBBYHO010539654.1, read on the forward strand.
CGCTTTCAGCATCTACCTTGAGAAGAGAACTAAATTACTAATGCCTTAGCGACCTTGTCATCTATGTTTAAAGTCAGTTGAGAGTTGGACGTTGATCTTATTCAAATGAGTATCTATACAGCCTCGACACATTTTTAGAATGTTAAAGAAAAGAAGGATGGCTTACCATGGTATCATGACATCCTTCAATACATCAAGGATCAATGATACCTAAAAGGCACCATCAAAACTAACAAGAGAACCATTTGGTGATTAGCCATGAGCTTTATTTTGGACGATGGGATTTTGTACAAGAAAGGCTAGGATAAGATGCTACTCTGATGCGTGGATGCCTTCAAAGCTAATAGAATACTTGAAAAAGTTCATGAAAAAATTTACAGTATGTATGCTAATAGACATCGGATGGCCAAACAAATCATACGATCAGGCTATTATTAGTTGACTCTTGAAAAGACTACA
>JBBYHO010539654.1:121202-134237 GCA_038382025.1 Adansonia gregorii
TGTATGCTAATAGACATCGGATGGCCAAACAAATCATACGATCAGGCTATTATTAGTTGACTCTTGAAAAGACTACATTGACTATGCTAGAAAATGCCACAAATGCCAAATGTATGCTGAAAAATCCATATCTCACCAACACCTTTACATGTTATGATAGCTCCATGGCCTTTTTCTGTATGGGGCATGGACATGATCGGACTAATTACCCCTATGGCTTTCAATGGGCACTGCTTTATTTTAGTTGCTATTGATTCCTTCACCAAATGGGTACAGGCAACTTATTAGGCCAATGTCACCAGATTTGTTGTACATAAATTTATGAAACTGGACATCATTTTTAGATATGGTTTTCTCAAACAAATCATTATTAATAATGCACGCAACTTGAAAAATAAAATAATGTAAGTAATCTTTTCTCAGTTTAAGATTCAACATCAAAACTTTGTCCCATACCTTCCAAAAATGAAAAAAGCATTTGAAGTAGCCAACAAAAATATCAAGAAGATAGTCGAAAAGATGTTTGAGACCTCTAAAGATTGGCATGAAAAGTTACCTTTTGCTTTACATATTTATCGCACGATAGTAGGAACTTTCATGAGTGCTACTTCATTCTCCTCGGCCTATAGCATAAAAGCTATCCCACCTATCAAGGTTAAAATTCCTTCACTTAAAGTTTTACTTGAATCATAACTTGAAGAGGCTGAATAGGTTAAAAATCAATATGAACAGCTTAATCTCAATGAAGAGAAAATAATCAAAACCATATGTCATGGGCAGATGTATCAAAAGCACATGATGAGAGCCTGTGACAAAAAAATCCATCCTCAATAGTTTCGAGGAGGTGACTTAGTGCTTAAACAAATTTCTTCTAATCCATAAAGATGCTCGAAGAAAGTGGAACCCAAAATTGGAAAGGGCCATACTTGGTAAAACATGTATTTTTTGGAAGAGCCTTAATCTTAATCAAGATGGACGACAGTGAACTACTCAACCCTGTGAACATTGGTTCTATTAAAAAATACTATGCTTAAAAGGATTTTAGGATGAAAACCTAAAAGGGTACCCTATTTTTCTTTCTCTTTTCACTTTCTAAGAAAAAGAGGAAAAAAAAAGAACTAACTTAAGTTGAAAACTCAAGAGTGCAGCTTAAGTGACTAGACCCATTTTCACGTCTAAACCATCACTAGCCCAAAACTAATTTTCCCCACATTCATAACTCGAATCAAGTTGCCAGATCATAACCTAATCCACCTGTTCCATACTAACCTACCCCACCAAATATCATCCATATCTATACCTAAAAATTAAAAACTGCCTAACTTTAAAGCCTTCATCTTACTATATGGCAATCTGAGAAATTTTCTTATAACTTGGCCAACACCACAAGGATTACCTACTCAAGGGAAATCTTAGAAAGCTTTTAGTAGAGGATTCATGCCATCAGCATCAAGGGCTAATTGACCAGGAAAACCTCTTTTTCTTTTTTGTATTTCAAAATCTTAAAAGTCTGTCATAGCTTGTACCCTTTTTCTTTGAATGAAATACAATTACTTGATTTATTGCAAAATCTTTTTGTAACCTTGCATTCAACGTTGCATCATGTTTATCATTTACTTGATAATGCTTGATAAATGGGCAAAACTGGTAATAAGATCTCCTAGCATTATTGGAAAGATAAAACTTTGTAGGAATTTTTGTTTCATGTCTAAAGACTAAGAATGAACTCTTGGGGCCATAATCAATTTGGTTTTAGGGCTCTACATTCTAGAAATATGCTCAAAACCTTCTTCTAATAAACTTGAACCTAAAAATAAGGGGCCAAAGTTTTTTTCAAACTATTATCCTTAATCAGGATTTAGAGTAGTCCACCTAAACCACCAAAAACATCCCTTTGAATCATAATGGATAACCCTATACTTACTGAACTCAATGCAATAAAAGTCCTCAAATGAGCCATCCACACTCAAGGCCATTCCTTCATAATCATAAATCTCCTATACCTTTGATAGATAGCCTTTACATTCAAAGCCTCTAGAAATCTGAAGCAAAATTGATAAACCCTAAGGCAAAAGGCCATTAACCAAACTTATGAAAGAGCAAACAACCAAATAAGGCCAAAATTGACTAGTGGAATAGGCTTTTAAAGTCAATATCCTTGTATCATTTAAATAGGCACCTACATCCCCTTGCATTATGCAACACCTAACATCCTATGGGTACCAGCTCCCATATAAAGAAGTTAAATTGGTAAGACACCTAAGGTACAATTTTCTATTTTTTAAAAACCTTAGAAGGCCTCAAGTAAGTATCTTTGACTTAATGAGCTTATTAAAAAACACCCAAGAAAAGTATCCAAACTTATTTTCTCCTAGTTTTTAAAGAGCAGGATACCTTTTCTTACCTAGCATAAATCCCACATAAGCTAGTTGTACCTATTTACCTTAGTCCATAAAAAGCTAGGTGTTTATCAATTCAAAGCCCACATAGGCTGTTGGCATTATGTTAACCGACATCAAAGCCCATACAAGCAGGTAGCATTTGTTTACCTTAGTCCACGAAGAGCTACACGTTTTTTTCTCACCTACCATAAAGCCTTTATAGGCTAGTGGCACTTGTTTACCTTAGCCTACGAAGAGTTGGATGCCTTTCTTTACCTACCATAAAGCCCATACAAGCTGGTGGCACTTGTTCACTTTAGTCCACAAAGAGCTTGACATTTTTTCTTACCTACTACTAAGCCCACACAAGTTAATGGCACTATGTGTCTTAGTCCACAAAGAGTTAGGCATTGATCGAGTTAAAGCCCATATAAGCTAGTGGCACCACGTTAACCTACATCAAAGCCCATATAAGTTGGTGGCATCTATCTAGGGTTAAATTAGAAAAAGAACCCTAGCATAAGAAACCATCATCCTACTCAAACAAAATGGTGTCTATTTATCTTTGCCCTATTCTTAATACTTAGCAATGGCCAAAGAAAGATAGCTGTAGATGCCTCATTTTATCCAGACCAATTGTTGGCATCTTATGACTCAATTGAAAGGTGATAAAATTAGAAGATAAAAGTTAAAATTGGGGGAAGATTGTTAGGTGTTATGTCTCTAGGCACTATTAGGTTACACGATGGTAGGCAAAAAATTTTTTTGGGAATGTCTAAAATGCCTATGGGTCACTTTAAAGAAAAATGTAAAATGAAGCATCAAAGGCCATTTTTCATGGTGTCACTAAGGTTATTTAGATGAGTATACAGATTAATTTCCCATTATTTATGAGGTATGTCGGGAAGCCACAAGTACATAAAAGTTATATTAGTGCATAGTTTAAACATGTTTTTCTATTGCCAAAAATTAAATTTTTACATATAGTATCTATACAATAGGGGTTGGTATCGATACCTAACATGTCATATCTATATCCAAACTATTTGCATCAATACAAACCTTGGCAATGGATAAAGTTATGATTTTTGGTAAAATGTATCGATACACAAGCATGAATATTGATACAAATCCATGGAGTATCAATATAGGCCTCTAAGTCTCAAGATTGAAAATATTTTTTTGCTCTTAGTATCGATACACTACTTACTGTATCGATGCTAATGGGTAAATACATTGTGTATCGATACAACATATTGGCATTTTTACCTAGTGCAAGCCACCTTTTTTAGCCTCTGAAAACTCGATTTAAACAATTTTTTACACTAAGAAACTATCATAAATCATTGCAAACCTTAACTATAGGCTTATGACTAGATTAAAACCAACTTTAAAACCCCAAATAACTAATGACAAGGGTCACTTTCATAAAATATATGGTTGTAAGAAGGCATGGTGTGCATGTCTCTAGCTGCAAGCTGTCACAGCCTTTCTACCTTACTACTCAGCATGGCAGAACTAATCAAAAGAAAATTAGCTTAGCATAGTACCTAGAGATGTCCCCCAGTGTAGGAAGGAAAGACCAAAATTGCCCTTGCTTTATCTCCTAAAAGCATTGGCTAAGCATTGAATAAAAAATGACTTTCAGCCATCCTTAGGAGGACTTCCACCTACCCCAAAAAAAACTCTCCAGCAACTCCAAAAAAAATAGTCTATAATAATCTCCAGCCTTAAAAGCTCTCCTAAAAAATAGTATTCCATTACCTTGCATCCTGAACCTTCTTCTATTCCCATAGCTTCCACCAAACTACCATAAGAAAACCTTTAAAAACTCAACCTTTCATACACTTTCACCTTAAAACACCCCATTAGCCACCATATTACCAAAAAGCTTTTTCCTTCCTTCTTTACTTGCTTAATAATAGCAAAATAAGGGAAAAAAACTAAGCTTAAAGTCACTACTTTAAAAAGGGAGGAAAAATTCAAGCTTTTTTGGTAAATTTTTTACCTTTTTCCATACATTCTCTGTGTTATCATCTACACCAATTTAGTGAACCTTTTATGCTATTATGATCATCCTAGGACTCTCATACATTATTGCTGGCTTGGTTGTGGTAGTTTTAGGATCTTGAGGATCCTCTTGATACCTTGATGCTATTTGGATATGCAAATATCCCATGCTTCATCTTTATTATTATCAAAGCCTCAGTTCATGCATTTCTTGCCATGTCTTTTCACACATATTCATCTCATATTTAATGTTCACCTTAACGTGTCTCATGTATGTTCATGCTTTTTCTTGTATTTTTAGGAGTTTCATGACATAAAAATGCTGTCTTGACAACTCTAGCATACAATCCTATGTTTAAATATGTTCAAATCATTTTCATGCACATTATTGTCATCCTCTTGCATTTTTGTCACCCATCATCTTTGTATGTTTGCATGTTTGGTCCATGTTCATCTTCCTGTTGTTGCATGTTGTTCATGACATCTTTGTTAAAAATGCTTGCTTATTTCTCAAAAAATTGATTTTTAGAAAAATCCCGGAGTTAAGTTCATGCTACCTTTAATAGATAAAGTATAGCATAGATTTAATTATTTAATAAAATTGGTCTTCCAATATTGGGGGTAAATCAAACACTTAAGTTCTAGATTCATGGGTAAATAAGTTAAAAAATGCTATTTTTCAAAAAAAATGATCCTCTTTTAGTTGTTAAAGTGTTAAGCTTTGATTTTAAGTCTAATATCCTTTTTAGTGACACAGTTAACAGGTTGTTTTATCATCCTAAACTACTTCGGGATTGTGGAATAAGCTTATGATGCCCATGTTACTTTTTGTAATGAACATTTAGACACCCTAAACTCGAGCCTATCTTTTAAAAAAAACTTGAAAATATTAAATAGCCTCCTATTTTGCTTAGGCGACACTATAATCTAGGTTTAGAAAATAATTTTTGAACCATAAAACATTTTTTTTGATTTTTTTAATAATTTTCATTTAAAGTGCATCAAAGTACCTTTCTAAAGGTGTCTTGTTCGTCCACAAACCATTCCAGATAAGGGTGTTATAATTTTTTGAAGCTCTATTGTCTAGGAACCCTAGAACTAGTATGCAATATTCTATTTGGGCCATTCTTGCCCATCAAACGATTTTTTCTAAAATCTTTCAATATTTTTCAGAAAAGGTTTATGAAATTCCCTTTCTAGAAAGGTGTTGTTCACAATTTAACAATATCGAATAAGCCTGAAACAATTTTTTAAAGTTTGATATGTCTTTTCCCCTGCATATACTACTAGTCTTAAGATAGACTTAAATTCAAAAATTAATTCCACTTAGAAAACAATCTACTAGGATTTTTGGAATATTTTTTTCATTAAATCTTATCAAGTTATCTTTCCAATGGTACCTTATTCACCACCTAAAGCCTTCGAAGAATCCAAAATAAATTCAAGAAAAGAGGTGACACTATGTTGACCCCTATTTTTAACTTAATTTTCGAATCTCCTTCTATGGAAACATTCAAATGTTTTGAAATGCACCTGATTGGTTTTCCTACAACACAGGCCCTTTAGACTCAAATCAAGGTTAAAATACACAAAAAATGATTTCATACTAGATTTCCTTTTCCTTTATATTAAAATTATCAATAGTGGAGATATTCTAATTCTATTGCTTTGAGGGCATACTCTAACTCTGTTTTCAACTCAAAACTTAATTTTTCTTTTCAAATTTACCTTCAAGATTCTTATCCTTATTTAAATACCATAAAAAATTTTCATCTTTGGGTATACTCCAACCCCACTATTTCAAGAGGATACTCCAATCCTTGTTTTTCATTAAGAATTTAATTTTTTTCTTTATTCTTAAATATTTTCCTAACTTTATCTTTAAGGGTACTCTAACTTTGCCTCTCTAAAGGGATACCCTAGCCTTACTTTTAAAAAAATCCAAAAATTGTTTCCCTTTTGAATGCCTTGAATTATTTTAATTAAAATCTTTTTTCTTGTAAATTACCATTAAATCCAAACATGTCTCTGAATTGTCATCTTGGTTATTCTCTAGTGATTGAAGGCAATTATGAGACATATTCTGATCGCTCCACTTTTTTATGCTCTTTAGTTTACGATTGTTTGTTTATAATATTATTCTATTCTTTGTCACCTTACTAAAAAGTTTTTTGTTTGTAGTGATTATCATGCATTCATATTTAAAATTCATTTTCCAATAAAATTTATAAGGCAATGTTTCATGTGGGTATCTCTCCAGTGCCTAATATAAAATACCAAAATTTTGAAAACCCAATCTAGACATATTTTCATAAAAGTCCCTATGTTCCTCACACCTTCGAGGCACATAGGTTTTCTAATTTTCTTTAAAAACCTAGATCTACAAGTTTTGCAAAACTTCATGCATCAAAGCGAATTACTTCTAACTAATGACAAAAATGGAATCGATTAAGTCAAGACCAAAGCGAGACATAGTTAGTAGGTATCAATTTTGGGCATCATGGGGGTGCTAATCATTCGCATGTGTAACCAATTCCCAAATCCAACCAATGAATCTCTAGAGTTTGTAGACCTTGAAATTAATGTTTCAAATTTCCTAACTTAGAATATTGTTTTCAATAGGCATCCGATCTTACCTAGCTTGAAATAATCAGTGGTGACTCCAAGTTTATGGCCACGTCGTGATGGCTATCCAAGACTGGTTGAATGAGCAATTCATGCGACAGCCTCTCCCCTTCACATTGTTATGCCTAATCCAAATCCCAATCAAGGGATAACTCAAAGGCTTGACAACGACCAACCATCATTTATTTTTAAGTTGATCATGCTAAGCCTTTTAGATAGTCTGAAGTTTTCTTTTATGATTCTAAGGAAATTTAAGTGTTCTTTTATTTAATTCTATTACATATGTTTAATTCTAATTATGCATATATCGATATGCATAAGCCTATATCAAATGATGTTATTATTATTAGGAATCATTAAAAAGAGATATCTAGATTGTAGAAAATTTTAATTAGGAGTTTGAGATTAAAGGCCTAGAAAACTTAAAATGCTTCTTTCCATAATGAACCCTCAACCTATAAAAGAAGATAAGTATGCTTTGGTATAAGCCCTTTGATACCTCAATAGATCTATTTAACAAGATTAGCTTAAAAGAGAACCTAACTACTATTGATAGCAAAAGATACTGAAGGCTACTAGGGAAGTTAATACACTTATCTCACATAAGAATACATATTAGCTTTATTATGAATAAGGTTAATCAATTCTATGAATAATCTTATAGAAGAATATCAAAAAGCAATGTATAATACTACATTATGGAAAATAACTCTAAGAAAATGATAGTTGTTCAAGAAAAAAACTAGTCAAAGTGTAGAAAATTTCTTAAAAGTTGGTTGGTCAGGATCATTGATAGATAAAAGATCAACCTTGAGATATTGTGCTAATGTATGGTGTAACCTAGTCATTTGAAAGTGCAAGAAGCAATTAGTTGTAGCACATATTATTGTTGAAGTTGAGTTTTAAACCATGGCCTATGGCATATATATGAAATATGGTTCAAAAGACTCCAAAAGGAACTTTAGTATCCATCTATAATGTCGATGAAGTTAATGTGTGATAATTAGGTAACTATCAGTATTGCAAAGAATCTAATGCATTATAACCAAATCAAGCATGTAAAGATTGATAATCACTTTATTAAGGAAAAGATTGAACAATGAGTCATAAAAATTGGTTATAATTCTAAACATCAGTAGATAACAAACATACTTACCAGAGCCCTCCTAAGAGCTCAGTTTGACTAGCATTTGTCTAAGTTGGGGATGATTGACATAACTTCCTAAATTTGAGGGAAGTGTAGAATTTTGGATTTCCTAGAATCCTGTTATTATGAGGAGATTTTGTAACTATGGTATAAACAATTCTATTTCAATATTTGTAATATTTAGTTTATGACTTTATAGATAAATTTTGATTTGTATTTATTCTAAGTAGCTTAACATGGGTAAGTTAGAATCCGTAAAGTAACCATACCTAGTATATATCCTATATAGGTACACATCAAGTATGTTTGGGTACATACCAGGTATACACCACTATGGCAAGGTACGTTGTAGATACAATAGGGTATGCTTAGAGTGGTTTAGGTATAGTTTAGGCTTTTAACATTAAAATGACAATATTTTAATGCATAGGCATATTTCCCTCCCTATTTTCATTATTGATTTAGCCGATAGCCTGTGAGTCTTCGCTTTCCAAATGGCAAGCGCTTCCTTTTTTTTTCAACAAACTTGTAATGGCTTTTCTCTAGCAAACCTATTTTGCTTCATGATAGCCCAGCCCCTAAGTGTATGTTTTTCCATTTATTTTGCTTGTGTTTTTGCACAGAACATGTTTCAAATATTATAGATTTATAAACCAAGTAATGTTATAAGTTCGATAGGTAGTTAAGTGATTCTCTCTATTTGAACAAAAATTATATTGTAGATTGATATAGAATTATAAATTAAGATTTGGTTCGATGATAAAATATTTAGGTTTTATTAGCCCTACTTGAAATGGATAATTATTCATTATTCAAGGTGCTAATGTATACATGATCTTGAAACTAAAATCGAATAAGATGAGGATTATTATATGTTTGTTTTAATAGTAAAATTCTTTTATTTAAAAATGTAGTTAAAATTTGATAAGCCTAGTTGTGTTGATAAGTTTTTCCTTATATTTATTTTAGTATAAATGTTTTCACAAGAATCTAAAGTTAGGTATGGTAATGGCACAACCAATTTCTTTGCATATTTGATTAGTAAATATGCAACTAGAATAGCTATTAGTAGTTGGTTTTATGTAACTATGTTGCAAAATAAAAAAGCAATTTCTATAATGAGACTTACAAGGGATCTTATTTTAAAGTGAAGGCTCATCTATTGAGGGAAAAAAGAAATCGGATAGGTGTATCTTCAACTATAGTAAATAAATATCTAATAGAGATGAAACAAATAGATAAAAAGGCCACTAAAAAAGCAAAGCCAGTGCAAGTCCCTTTACCTACTAGAGCTACAAGTTTAAACCCACCTAAAGCTGATATGTCTTTCGATGGGAGTAATAAAAGAAAAATTACTAAAGAAGAGTTAGGAAGGGCATTTAATAATGACGCAATAGAGCATTTTTCATGTGAAATAGTTGGGCTATTTTTATTCTATTGGTTTGCTTTTTAATGCTATTAGGAATCCTTATTTGGTTAGTTTATTCACATATACTACAAATAACTCTATCTTGGGTTTTCTTCCACTTAGCTATAATGCTGTAAGACTTAAACTATTGCAAAAAGAAAAAGCACACCTATTAAAGCTACTTCAACTATTAAAGACAATTAGCTAGAAAAAAGAGTGAGAATAGTGATTGATGGTTAGACTGATGGGTAGAGAAGACTATTGATTAGCTTTATGGTTGCCTCAAATTCAAGACCTATATTTTCAAAGGCTATTAACGGTTCAGGTGAATATAAGGACAAGCATTGCATTGCCAATCTAATTTTTCCCATTATTGATGAGGTTGTAGTGTAAAATGTTATCCAAATTATTACTGATGATAATGCACTTGTTCACAAGGTTACTAGATCAACTGTTGAATCAATCCATCCTTATATTTTTTTTTGGTCATGGCGTGTACTGCACACTTTGAATCTTGCTTTAACAAACATTTATGCACTTAAAAAGACACCAAAAAATGAAGTTGTTTATGCTTCGGATTTTTTATCATGTTTTTTCATTACATGAGGTAAGCTATGTTTAATCAATTTATACATTTGAAGATACAAGCCGTTGTTGATACTAGATTTACCTTATCCAATGCAATTTTTAAAAGGATGAGAATGATTAAGCATGGTCTTTAATCTATGGTCATTAGTAAAAAAATTGGTCTTAATATAATGAAAATGTTGTTCAAATGGCTACCTTTGTGAAAGAAATAATTATGACTAGCATTTAGTTGATTCAAGTTAACTATATCTAAAATTTAAATAATCCATATATGAAATGCTTCGTTCTTGTAACATTCATAAGCTAAATCATTTTTTGGTTTATGAGAAATGGGATTCTATGATCGAGCAAGTGAGACTAGCAATATGTCAACATAAGGGTAAGGAGTTGAGTTAATATTCATCCTTTTGTGAAGTGGTGTATAACATCCTAATTAATAGACATTGCTTGGCTCATTCACTTAATCATAGAAAATTTAATTAACTTCTAGATTGTAATTTCTTTTACTTTTCTTACATGAACTTTGCATTATAGCAATCATAATTTAATAATTTATAGTTTTTATATAAGTAATATTACAGACGATAGCTAGAGGAAGCTATAAATCAAGTTCCCTTATATAAAGACAATGAGATTTGTATGGAAAGCAATAAATGTCTAAAGAATTACTTTCTAGATCTAAAAGAAAGGCTAGAGATGATTATAGAGTTTGTTAAATTCTCAAGTGTTGAAGAAGAGCTGGGCTAATCTAATTACTTGCAAGATAGATAGAACTTGAAACCAAAAAATTGTAGGTTATGCATGGATCTTCACTCCCTAAACTTTAACTCACTACCTTGAAGCTTCTTTCAAAACCATGCTCTTCCTCTTATTGTGAAAGGAATTGGAGCACATATTCCTTTATCTATCCTTAAAATAAATAGGCTTAATCCCAAGAGAGCTGAAGCTTTTTCTTGCATACAAATCTTCATCTCCATTCAAAGAGAAGTAATAACTATAATGAGGATGAGACCAAAATATGGGATATTGGTGGAGATTAATGGGATCCATTTGAAGGGATTATGATTCTTAAAGTTGCTAGTCTTATCCATGATGAACCAAGTTTAGAGGTTGTTCTTTTTACTAGTGATAAAGTAAGGAAATAATAAGATACAGTGTTATAGTTTAATTAACATAGTCATGTTTAGATGTTGTGTAATTGTCAGCATTGCAACGATTCCAATGCATCACGATTGAACCAAGCATGTAGAAATTTATTGTCACCTTATTAAGGAAAAGATTGAACAATGAGTCATAAAAGTTGGTTATACTTCTATATAGTAGCTGTCGCAACATACCCCGGGGTGGATCCTCGTGGATCTATGAGTGTACAGGACTTAAAATACTTTCCTGACTTGGAAATGTCTTCTTAACCGAGACTTTTCTTTAGCGATGTGATGAGAATGAAAATGTACAGATTCTCAACTTATGACACAATGAGGGGGAGCATAAGACGAATCGATCTCCTTATTAGTCTTGTATGACCATAAAAAAGGGGCCAACGCTTGGAGTCACCACCGATTATTTAGGGCTAGACATGATCGGATGCCTACTGAAACCTATGTTTTGAGTTACATAACTCAAAGCATTGGTCCTGTGGTCTATGTAGTACAAAGATTCATTATTTGGGTTTGGGAATTGGTGACGCACGATGAGGTATGAACCTCTTCGCGACATTCAAAATCGGTACCATACTAGCTATGTCTTATCTTAGTTTTGATTCTTTTGATCTTAACTTGCCACTATTTTGATATAACCTCTTCAAATGCATGAATCTTATAGAAATGATCCAAGTTTTGATGAAAAAAGGATTTAATCTCATATACGCCCTAGATAGATGGGGAATATAGAGATTTTAAATAAAAATGACCTATAGATTTTACATTAAAAATGGAATGTTCCACTTTGGGCACTAGAGAGATACCCACACGGAACATTACCTTTAATTTTACTTGGAAATGTTTTGAAAATATGAACGTAAATAATCATCATAAAGAAATCATGTTATTAAGATAATAAATGAAATAACATAACATGAACCATTCAATGCAATGATAAAGAAAATGAATGTACTATTAAAATTTATCTCACTCTTGGCATCGATTATTTAGGAATAACCGAATTAACCATTTTCGAGGTGCATCTGGATTTCTTGATTAAACGGGATTTGTTTGACATATTCATGGAAATCTATGAAGGAAAAGAATTTAATTGCAATTGAAACACAGGGTTGGAGTATCCCTTCGAAAAGATGAGGTTGGAGTATCCCCGTGAATGGAAAATACTTTTTTTTTACAAAAGAAGATTTTTAAATCTTGACCATTTTAAAAAGCAGGGTTGGAGTATCCCCTTAAAAGGTCAAGGTTGGAGTATCCCCATGAATGACAAATCATTTTGACATAGAAAAATTTTTAAATCTTGACAATTTTGAAAAACGAGGTTAGAGTATCCCCTTGGAAGGACAGGGTTGGAGTATCCCCATGGATAACATAACTTCATGATTTAGAAAATGGGTGAGCATTTGATGATTTTTGGCAAAAAGATTCATTGTGAATGAGGATGATAAAGATGTAAAATATGTTTATGCCTTGATATGAGCTTGTAGGAGGTTAAGGTATGCTCTCGGGTCTAATCGGGGTGACATGGAGACATTCGAATGTCTCTAGACGAAATTCGGGAAAACAACTCAATTTTGATCAAAATCGAAAATAGGGGACAGCATCGTGCCATCTTGCTTCTCAAAATTATTCTAAATTGGTTTGAAGGATTTAGAAGGTGGACAAGACACCTTAGAAAGGTCTCAAAATTATTCTAAATTGGTTTGAAGGATTTAGAAG
>JBBYHO010539655.1:0-60806 GCA_038382025.1 Adansonia gregorii
ACTAGCATGATTTCTTTGTGATGATTATATGCATTCATGTTTTCAAAACATTTCAAATAAAATTAAAGGTAATGTTCTGTGTGGGTATCTTTACAGTGCTCAAAATGGAACATTCCATTTTCAAAGTAAAATCTGGAGGTCATTTTTATTGAAAATCTCTATATTTCCTATCTCTCTGAGGTGTATATGAGATTCGATCTTTTTCATCAAAATTTAGACTTTGTATTTCTATAAGATTCATGCATTAAAGGAGGGTTATATCGAAATAATAACAAGTTAATATCAAAAGAACCGAAAATTGAGATAAGATATAGCTAGTAAGGTACCAATTTCGGATGTCGCAAAGAGGTCTGCACCTCATCGTGCATAACCAACTCCCGAACCTAAACAACCAAACCAACTCATCGTGCAGCATTTCCCTTAAAATAATTATTCTTCAATTAAATGGGATAAACTTGAATGCATGTTTGGATTCCAAAGATTCCAAATAGTTTAAACGTGAAAAATCACAACTCTCTCATCTAAAATAATCCGAGGGTGAACAAGACATCGTTTTAAATATAATTCTTTATGTTTTAAGAGAAAAAAATCAAAAAATCCATGAAAATTTTTTTAAGGTTTTAAAGTGATTTTTCAATTTGCAACAATTATGCTACCACTAGGGGACAAAGTAAAGCAGGGTGATGTCTCTTATTTTTTATGTCTATGGGTCCAAACTTGAGTCATTGATGTTCGAATATTTATGACAGAAGGGAAAGAGTGGCATAAGCGTCACAAACTTATTTGCACAGCCCCAAAGTAGTTTGGGATAATGAAGCAACCTGTTATCATACCATTCAAGGTTTTGACTCAAAAACAAGGCACAAACATTTCGGGAATCAGTGCAAAGCTATTTTTGTTGAAAAACCCAAAGATTTAAGCTCGTTTAACCAAGATTCCAGATTTGAAAAACTTAATTTTTCCCAAGATATTTTGCTAACTTTAAGGAAAACGCTAAGTCCATGCTAATCTTTATTGGTTGAGGTTAACATGCTTAGCTTGGGGGGTTTTTGAAAATCCATTTTTGACAGCCATTAAACATACATTTTGACAAGGAGAAGACAACAAACATACAAGGGGATGGCACATAACATGAAAGGGGATGCTAACTTTACCAATGGTTTAGATAAAGAAAGTTTTATGCATTGTGACAAGAAAATATTATAGATGCTGAAAATGACAATAATTCATGCAAGTTAATGCGCAAATGTGCTTGAAATGTGTTAAGCTAATGATTCATACATGGATTAAGGATAACATGATGCATAGACATGGCATAAAATGCATGAGCAAGAGATATCAAACTAATGAGGATGAAATGAGGCATTTTGCACATTAAAGGAGCATTAAAGCATCCAAATCCTAAACTAACCGCAACCAAAAGGCACAATAATGCATGATAATCCTAAGAGGGTTATGGAAACATAAAGAGCTCACTAAAATGATGAAGATGCTAAAAAACATAAAATAAAAATGATAAAATGAGAAGTTATACCAATAAAACTTCACTTTTTGGCCAAACAGTTGGAGCAATAGAGATGACTTGAATTTCCCTCTTTTCCTTGTTGTTAATAAGCAAGAAAAAGGGAGAAATAATGAGGTTTTCGTTTTGGTATGGATGAGGTGATTTTCAAATTCTATAGTGGTTAAAAGCGAGTATTTTGGGGATATTCTTGAGTGCTGAGTAAAGAGCTACAAGATTTTTTTTTGTGTGAATGTGTTTTGGAAGTGAAAATGAGCCAGAATCTAACCTTTTTGAGCTGAGATAGAAGTGGTCTATTTATACCAGCATTTTAGAGCCAATTTAGAGTGTTTTTTTGGTCATTTCTTAAAAGAGAGAAAATGATGTCAGCATGGTGGCTATAGGGTGTCTATAGGGAGCAACTTGCTACCAATGTGATAAGCATAGGGTGGCTGGTTTAAATGCTAAAATGATTTTCTAGCAAATAGGGTGGTTAATGGTGATATTAGCCAATAACTAGGGAGGAGTAGGGTGATCAAATGGCATTGACCTTTTTAATCCAATTTAAAATTAAAAAAATGTTTTCATTAATTTAAAAGTCCAAATTCATAATTTGGTATGAGTTTTGATCTTCCTTGATGCAAAAAAATGAGTTAAAATTGAGTTTTGGATTAATGGAGGATAAGTAAAACATGCTTGGACCGTGAAAAATAGCTTGCATGTATCGATACATTTGGTCCAAAAACCGTAATTGTATCGATACAATGAACATTATATCGATGCAATGAACCCCTATTTCGATACTATGAACCACTGTATCGATACATGTTGATCTGTATCAATACATTTCTTTACAAAATGCATGTTTTGGTCTTGGCATGGCCTAGTATCGATACACGAGGTCTTGTATCGATACAGAGGCTTATGTATTGATACATCTACATGTTGCATCAATAAAAATTGGGACATTTTAAATTTTTGGATCATTGGAGCATTGTATCAATGCATGAGAGCCATGTATCGATATATTCAAGTAAAATTATGAATTTTCTCATATATTTTATCCTAGACACCTTAAACTATGCAATTTGATGCCACATCTTTGCATTTACCTTTGAAATAATCCCTAGGCCTAAAAATAATGTTGCCCAGTGATCATCACCCCTTCTTACGTCTATGCTTTAGATTGCAAAAAAATTAGCCTGGACAAAAGAAGGTGTCTATAATCCCCTGCTGGCAACATAACTATTGCAAATTAAAAAATCACTTTAAAATCCCAAATGATTTTTCATGAATTTTTTGAAATTTTTCTATCAAAGCATGTCGAATTATCTTTAAAACGATATCTTATTCACCCCTGGATCATTCCGAATGCAAGAGTTATGATTTTTCAAGTGGAACCTTTAGAATCTAAACATGTATTAGGGTTGAGCTGTTCAGGCCCACTAAATTTTCCAAATTTTTCAAACATTTTTCCAAAAAGGTTCATGAAATTCCCTTTTCAAAAAGGTATTGCTTGCAATTTTTTAGTACCAAATGAGTTTGAGGTGATTTTTCAAATTTTGACACACCTTGTCCCTTATATGCTCTGCTAGTAGCATAATCAATCTGAACTTGAAACTTTATTCGCCCATGAAAAAGACTTTTTGGGGTATTGGAAATATTTTTAGATAACCCTCATCGAGTTACCTTTCTAATGGTATCTTGTCCACCCTCTAAAGCCTTCAAACCAATTTAGAATAAATTTAGGAAGCAAGATAGTGCGATGCTATCCCCTGTTTTTGGTTATGGTCAAAATTGAGTTGTTTTTGCAAATTTCATCTCGAGACATTCGAATATCTCAGTATAACTCTAATCAGACTCGAGACCATGCTTTGACCTCCCATAGGCTCGTAACACATTTTACATCTTTACAATCCTCATTCACAATAATTTTTTTCACCAAAAGTCATCAAAATGCTCACCGGTCTTTTAAATCATAAGATTTTATCAACTTAATTTTTCCCACTCAACTTCTTTAAAGAAACGTCAGATATGCCACTTTTGGGGATACTCTAACCCTAACCTTCTGAGGGATACTCCAACCTTACTTTTCACAATTGTCAAGGTTTAAAAATCTTTCTTTGTCAAAAATTATTTGTAATTCACGGCGATACTCCAACCCTAACTTTCTAAAGGGATATTCCAACGCTATCTTTCAACTACAGTTAATTTTCTCTTTCTTGGACTTTCATGAATACGTCAAATAAACCTTGTTTAATCAAGAAACCTAGATGCACCTCAAAAATTGACAGTTTGGTTATTTACAGATATTCAATGCCAATTTTGAGATAAATTTGAATAGTCCATCCCTTTTCTTTATCATTGCATTGAATGATCCATGTTATGTTACTTCATTTATTGCCTTACTAACATGATTTCTTTGTGATGATTATATGCATTCATGTTTTCAAAACATTTCAAATAAAATTAAAGGTAATGTTCTGTGTGGGTATCTCTCTAGTGCTCAAAGCGGAACATTCCATTTTTAAAGTAAAATCCAGAGGTCATTTTTATTGAAAATCTCTATATTTCCCATCTCTCTGAGGTGTATATAAGATTTGATCTTTTGCATCAAAATTTAGACTTTGTATTTCTATAAGATTCATGCATTAAAAGAGGGTTATATCGAACTAATGACAAGTTAAGATCAAAAGAATTGAAACTGAGATAAGATATAGCTAGTAAGGTATCAATTTCGGGTGTCGCAAAAAGGTTTGTACCTCATCGTGCGTAACCAACTCTCAAACCTAAACAACCAAACCAACTCATCGTGTAGCATTTCCCTTAAAATAATTATTCTTCGATTAAATGGGATAAACTTGAACTTCCAATAATAATCACCATTATTTTGGTGTTTAGGCACTATAAACACATTCCCTTCATAAGGATACGTGATATTGATGTTTATGTTTGGCAGGAAAAGCTTTTTCTCTCCACCATTTTCCTTAGAATCAAAGTTTGTTCATTAAATAGGACAAACTTGGATTCTCGTAATAGTCTCCATCATCCTCAATGGGATACACGATACTAATGCTTTGGTTTGGTAGGAAAAGCTTTTCTTTCCACCTTTTTCCTTAGAATCGAAGTTCCTCTGTCAAATGGGATAAACTTGTATTCCCACACTAATCTCCATTCTTCTCATGATTGGGCACTATTAACACATTGTCCTCAAAAAATTTTTGTAGCCTCATGAGATACATTATCTCCATCGTGATTAGGCACTATAACCAATGAATACATTCTCTACATTGGGATATATGATATTAATGATTTGGTGTGGCAGGAAAAGTTTTCCTTTCCACAGTTATCCTAGGAATCAAAGTTCGTCTGTCAAGTGAGACAAATTTGGATTCTTATAATTATCTCCATTCTTTTGTTGATTGGGCATTATAAACACATTTTTCTCATAGCAGTACATGATATTGATACTCTTGGTTGGTAGGAAAAGCTTTTCTTTTTGCCATTTACCTCAGAATCAAAGTTCATTCGTCAAAATGGGACAAACTTGGACTCTCATAATAACCCACATTCTTTTGGTGGTTGGGCATTATAAACACATTCTCCTTATTGGGATACATGATATTAATGCTTTTGTTTGGCAGGAAAAGCTTTTTCTTTCCACCATTTACGTTAAAATCAAAGTTCATCTGTCAAAAAAGGTAAACTTGGATGCTCATAAAAATCTCTAATCTTTTGCTGATTGGGCACTATAACTACATTCTTCACATTATGACACATAAAATTTATGCTTTGGTTCGGTAGGAAGAGCTTTTTATTCCATAATTTTCCTTAGAATCAGCATCCATCCATCAAATAAGATAAACTTGGATTCTCATAATAATCACCATCCATTTTATTACTGGGCACTATAAACAGATTCTTCTCACTGTCCGTCATATGAGACAAACTTGGATTCTTATAATAATCACCCTATTTTTTGTGATTGGGCACTGCAAATATATTCTTCTCATTTGCATTCTTGAAATTAATGCTTTGGTTTAGTAGGAAAAGCATTTCTTTCCACCATTTTCCTTGGAATGAAAGTTAATCCATCAAATTAGACAAACTAGGATTCTTGTAATAATCACCATTCATTTGGTCATTAAGAACTATAAACATAGGCTCCTCTTTGGGATACGCACAACTAAGGCTTTGGCTTGGCAGGAAAAGCTTTTCTTTCCATCATTTCCCTTAGAATCAATGTTGTTCAGTCAAATGGGACATACTTAGACTCTCGTACTAGTTACCATTTTTTTGATATTTGGGCACTATAAACATATTCTCCTTATTGGGATAACGGTATTCATGCTTTTGTTTGGTAGGAAAAGCTTTTTTTCTGCCATTTTCCTTAGAATCAAAGTTCATTCGTCAAATGGGATAAACTTGGATTCTTATAATAATCTCCATCCTTTTGGTAATTAGGCACTATAAATACCTTCTTCTCATTAGGATACACAACACTAATGCTTTGATTTGACAGGAAAAGCTTTTTTTCAGCTTTTTCCTTAGAATCAAAGTTCATCTATCAAATAGGACAAACTTATATTCTAATAATAATCTTCATTCTTTTTATGATTGGGCACTTTAAACACACTCTCCTTGATGGGATGCATGAAATTAATCCTTTGGTTTGGAAGCAAAAGCTTTTTATTCCACCATTTACCTTAGAATTAGAGTTTATTTGTCAAAATATGGTACACTTTGATTCTCATAATAATCTCTAGTCTTTCGGTGATTGGGCACTATAAACACATTCTCCATATTAGGATACATGATATTGATGCTTTTGTTTGGTAGGAAAAGCTTTTCTTTTCACCATTTAACTTAAAATCAAAGTTCATCTGTCAGAATGGGCTAAACTCGAATTCTCACCATGATCCCTATTCTTTTGGTGGTTGGGCATTATAAACCCAATCTCTTTATTTGGATACATGTTATTGACACTTCTGTTTGGCATGAAAAGCTTTTCTTTCAACCATTTTACCTTTTGAATCAGAGTTCATCTGTCAAAATAGGATAAACTTGGATTCTCATAATAATCTCCAATCTTTTAGTGATTAGGCATTATAAACACTTTTTTTTCTTTGGGATGCATGAAATTGATGCTTTGGTTTGGCAAGATAAGCTTTTCATTCCACTATTTTCCTTAGAGCCAACGTTCATCTATCAAATGAGACAAACTTGCATCCCGATAACAATAACCATTCTTTTTCTGATTAGGCACTATAAACAAATTTTGTTTATTAGGATACACAAAATTGATGCTTTGGTTTAGTAGGAAAAGCATTTCTTTCCACTATTTTCCTTAGAATCAAAGGTAATCCATGAAATGAGACAAACTTGGATTCTCGTAATAATCATAATTGTTTTGGCGATTGGGAACTATAAACACTATCCCTCAGCTTTGCTCTTTTTTTTATTATTTTGTCATCTTTTACCTAACCCTAGGATACCAAAAACTAGTCTGAACAAAATGAGGTGTCTACACTCCTTATTCTGATACATGACATTTTTGCTTTTGTTTGGCAGGAAAAGCTTTTCTGTTCACCTTTTTCCTTGGAATCAACGTTTATTTTTTAAATTGGAAAAACTAGGATTCTCGTAATGATCTCCATTTTTTTGGTGATTTAGCACTATAAACATGTTTTCCTCATTGGGATACATCATTTTGATGCTTTGGTTTGGCAAGAATAGCTATTCATTCCATTATTTTCCTTAGAAACAAAGTTCGTCCATCAAATAGGAGGCATGATATTGGTGCTTTGATTTGGCAAGAAAAGATTTTCATTCCAACATTTTCCTTAGAATCAAAGTTTGTTCGTCAAATGGGTCGAACATGGATTCTCATAATAATCCCCATACTTTTGGTGATTGGGCAATGTAAATACCTTCTTCTCATTAGGATACACAATATTAATGCTTTGGTTTGGCAGAAAAAGGTTTTTTTTCACATTTTTCCTTAGATTGAAAGTATATTTATCAAAGGGGGCAAACTTGTATTCTCGAATAATTTCAATTCGTTTTATGATTGGGCACTATAAGCACATTCTTCTAATTGGATGCATAAAATTAATGGTTTGGTTTTGCATAAAAAGCTTTTTTTTCCACCATTTACCTGAGAATCAGGGTTAATCCATCACAATGGGACAAACTTGGATTCTCATAATAATCTCTAATCTTTTGTTGATTGGGCACTATCAACGCATTCTCCACATTAGGATAAACGATATTAATGCTTTTGTTTGGTAGGAAGAGCTTTTCTTTTTGCCATTTAGCTTAGAATCAAAGTTCATCCGTCAAAATGGGACAAAATTAGATTCTTATAATAATCCCCAATCATTTGGTGATTGGGTACTACAAACACATTTTGCACATTAGGATACATGATATTAATGCTTTTGCTTGGTAGAAAAAGCTTATCTTTCCTCCATTTCCCATTAAGCGAAAGTTCATCCGTTAAGCGAGGCAAAGTTGGATTCTCATAATAATCTCAATTTTTTTGGTGATTGGGCTCTATAACAACATTTTTCTCGGGACACACAAAATTGATGCTTTGGTTTGGCAGGATGAGCTTTTCATTCCACCATTTTTCCTATAAACAACGTTTGTCCATCAAATAAGACAAACTTTGATTCTCATAATAATGACTAATCGTTTTGTGATTGGGCACTATAAATAGATCCCCTCATTAGAATGCATGAAATTAATGCTTTGGTTTAGTAGGAAAAGGTGTTTTTCCACCATTTTACGTAGAATCAAAGTTAATCCATCAAATGAGACAAACCTAGATTCTCATAATAATCACCATTCTTTTGGTGATTAATAACTATAAACATATGCTCATCCCCAGGATACGTGCAATAAAGGCTTTGGTTTAGCAGGAAAAACTTTTTTTTCTACCATTTCCCTTGGAATCAATGTTTTTTGGTCAAATGGTATAAACTTGAACTCTCATAATAATCACCATTTTTTGGGTCTTTGGGCACTATAAACACATTCTTCTTATTAGCATACATGATATTGATGCTTTTGTTTGGCATGAAAAGCCATTTTTTTACCATTTTCCTCAGAATCAAAGTTTATCAGTCAAATAGGGCAAACATGAATTCTTGTAATAATCTTTATTCTTTTGGTGATTAGGCACTACTAACACATTCTCCTTGTTGGAAGAAACGATCTTAATGCTTTTGTTTGGCAGAAAAAGCTTTTCTTTCCATAATTTTCCTTAAAATCGAAGTTCATCCATCAAAATAGGAGAAACTTAGATTCTCATAATAATCCCTGATGTTTGGGTGAGTAGGCACTATAAGCACATTCTCCTCATTTGGATATATGATATTGATGCTTTTGTTTAGCAGGAAAAGTCTTTCAACCTTTTTCCTTAGAATTAAAGTTTATCTGCCAAATGGGACAAACTTAGATTCTATTAATAATCTTCAATCTTTTGGTGATTGGGCACTATAAACGCATTCTGCTCTTGGGATACATGATATTGATGCTTTTGATTTGTAGGAAAAGTATTTCTTTCCACCATTTTCCTTTTAACCAAAGTTCATCTGTGAAATGGGACTAACTTGGATTCTCATAGTAATATCCATTCTGTTTATGACTGAGTGCTATAAACATATTCTCCCCATTAAGATACACAGAACTGATGCTTTGTTTGGTAGGAAAAGCTTTTCTTCCCATCATTTTCCTTAAAATCAATATCCATATGTCAAAGAAGACAAACATGGATTCTCATAATAATCTCTATTCTCCTGGAGATTAGGCACTATAAATAAATTCTCTTCATTGAGATAAATGATATTGATGCTTTTGTTTTACAAAAAAAGCTTTCCTTTTAGCCATTTTCCCTAAAATCAAAGTTCATCCATCAAAATGAGACAAACTTCAATTCTCGTAATAATCTTTAATTTTTTGGTGATTGGGAACTATAAACACATTCTCTTCAATGGGATACATGATAATGATGCTTTTGTTTGGCTTAAAATGCTTTTCTTCCCCCACATTTTTCCTTAGAATCAAAGTTAATCTGTTAAATGGAACAAACTTGGTTTCCAGTAGCAATCTTTAATTTCTTTTGATTGGGCACTATAAACATATTTTTCTCATTAGGATAAATGGTATCAACACTTTT
The DNA here is from genome assembly GCA_038382025.1 of Adansonia gregorii. Taxonomy (NCBI): domain Eukaryota; kingdom Viridiplantae; phylum Streptophyta; class Magnoliopsida; order Malvales; family Malvaceae; genus Adansonia; species Adansonia gregorii. The sequence goes on from JBBYHO010539655.1 coordinate 9,684, forward strand.
GGCTAGCAGGAAAAGCTTTTTTTCCATCATTTTCCTTAGAATGAAAGCACATTCGTCAAATGTAATAAACTTGGATTCTCGTAATGACCATCATTCTTTTGGTGATTGGGAACCATAAAATTTTGTTCCATCTTGGGATACATGTTATGGAGGAATTGGTTTGGCAGGAAAAGCTTTTCTTCCCATAATTTTCTTTAGAATCAATATCCATTTGTCAAATAGGGCAAACATAAATTTTCATAATAATCTCCATTCTTTCGGTGACTAGGCTTTATAAACACATTCTCCTTATTGGGATAAATGATATTAATGCATTTGTTTGGCAAAAAAAAGCTCTTTTTTCACCATTTTCCTTAAAATCAAAGTTCATTTGTCAAAATAGGATAAACTTGGATTCTCATAATAATCTATAATCTTTTGGTGATTGGGCACTGTAAACATATTCTCCTAATTGGTATACATAATATTGATGCTATTGTTTGGTAGGAAAAGCTTTTCTTTCCACTTTTTTCTTAGAATCAAAGTTCATCTGTCAATGCGATAAACTTGGATTCTAGCAATAATGTTCAATCTTTTGGTAATTAGGCACTATAAACACATTCTCCTTATTGGGATGCATAATATCAATGCTTCTGATTAGCAGAAAAAGCTTTTCGTTCAACCATTTTCTGTAGAATCAAAGTTTATCCATCAAATGGTCATATAATTACCATTCTATTGTTGATTGGAAACTATAAACATAATGTTTCTTCTTAGGATACATACTATTGAGGCTTTGGTTTGGCAAGAAAAACTTTTTTCCACCATTTGCGTAAATCAATGTTCATCTATCAAATATAAAAAATATGGATTCTCGTAATAATCTCTATTCTTTAAGTCGTTGGGCACCATAAAAACATTCTCCTTACCAAGATAAATGATATTGATGCTTTTGTTTGGCAGAAAAACCTTTTTATTTTGCCATTTTTCTTAAAATTAAAGGTCATCCATCAAAATAGGATAAGCTTAGATTCTCATAATAATCTCTAATCTTTTGGTGATTGGGCACTATAAATATGTTATCCTCATTAGGATACATAATATTGATGCTTTTCTTTAGGTGAAAAAGCTTTTTTTTTCACTTTTATCCATAAAATCAAAGTTTATCTGTCAAATAGGAAAAACTTAGATTCTAGTAATAATTTTCAATCTCTTAGTGATTGGGCACTATAAATGCATTCCTTTCATTGGGATACATAATATCAATGCTTTTGATTAGCAGGAAAAGCTTTTCTTTTCACCATTTTTCTTAGAATCAAAGTTTATCCGTTAAATGGGACAAACTTTATCCGTTAAATGGGACAAACTTGGATTCTGATAATATTCACCATTCTTTTGGTGATTGGGAACTATAAACATATTCTGCTTCTTAGGATACCTGTTATTAAGGCTTTAATTTGGAAAAAAAGCTTGTCTTTCCGCTATTGTGCTTAGAATCAATATTTATCCATCAAATGTGACAAAGATGGATTCTCATAATAATCTCTATTCTTTAGGTCGTTGGGCACCATAAAAACATTCTTCTCACTGGGATACATGATATTAATCTTTTTGTTTGGTAGAAAAGTTTTTCTTTTTGCCATTTTCCTTAAAATCAAAGTTCATCAATCAAAATGGGATAAACTTGGATTCTTGTAACAATCTCCAATGTTTTGGTGATTGGGTGCTATAAACACATTTTCCTAATGGGGAGACACGATATTGATGTTATTGTTTGGTAGGAAAAGCTTTTCTTTCCAACTTTTTCCTTTGAACCAAAGTTCACTTGTCTATTGTCACAAACTTGGATTCTAGTAATAATCTTTAATCTTTTGGTGGTTGGGCACCATAAATGCTTTCTCCTCATTGGGATACATGATATCAATGCTTTTGATAGGCAAAAAAAGCTATTTTTTCCACCATTTTCCTTGGTATTAAAGTTCATCCATCAAATGTGACAAACTTGGATTCTCATAGTAATCACCAATCTTTTGATGATTAGGAACTATAAACATATGCTTTTTCTTGGGGCATGAGCTATTGAAGCTTTGGTTTGGCAAAAAAAGCTTTTCTTCCCACCATTTCACTTTAGATCAATGTTCATCTATTAAACGTGACAAACATGGATTCTCGTAATAATCTCCATTCTTTAGGTCGTTGGGCACTATAAAAACATTCTCCTCATTGGGATACACGATATTGATGCTTTAATTTTGCAAAAAAGCTTTTCTTCTCACCATCTTCCTCAAAATCAAAGTGCATTCATGAAAATGGGACAAACGTGGATTCTCATAATAATCTCCAATCTTTTGGTGATTGAGCACTATAAACACATTTTTCTCATTGGGATACAAAATTTTGATGCTTTGGTTTGGCAGGAAAAGCTTTTCGTTCCACTATTTTCCTTAGGATCAAAGTTCATTTCTCAAGTGGGCCAAACTAGGATTCATGTAATAATCTCTTTCCTTTTGGTGATTAGGCACTATAAATACCTTCTCCTCATTAGGATACATAATATTGATGCTTTGATTTAGCAAGAAAAACTTTTCTTCACACTTTTTTCCTTAGAATCAAAGTTTATCTGTCAAATAAGATAAACTTGTATTCCCATAATAATTACCATTTTTTATGATTGGACACTATAAACACATTATTCTCATTGGGACACATGAAATTAATGCTTTAGTTTGACAAGAAGAGCTTTTCATTCCACCATTTTCCTAAGAATCAACATTCGTCCATTAAATGAGATAAACTTTGGTTCTCATAATAATCACCATTCTTTTTGTGATTGGGCATTATAAGTGGATTCTCCTCATTGGGATATGCCCAATTAAGGTTTTGGTTTGGCAGGAAAAGCTTTTCTTTCCACCATTTCTCTTAGAATCAATGTTCTTTAATCAAATGGGACAAACCTGGACTCTTATAATAATAACAATTTTTTTGTTGTTTGGGCACTATAAACATATTCTCCTTATTGGGATGCAAGATATTGATGCTTATGATTGATAGGAAAAGCTTTTCTTTCTAATATTTCCTTTTAATCAAAGTTAATCCGTAAAATAGAACAAACTTGGATTCTCATAATAATATCCATTCTTTTTGTGATTGAGTTCTATAAACGCATTCTCTTTATTGGGATACATGAAATTTATGTTTTGGTTTAGCAAGAGAAGCTTTGGTTTCCATCATTATACCTTTAATCAAAGTTCCTTCGTTAAATGGGACAAACTAGGATTCTTATAATAATATCAATTCTTTTTGTGATTAAGTGTTATAAACACAATCTCCTCATTGGGATACATGAAATTGATGCTTTAGTTTGGCAGAAAAAGTTTTGTTTTCCACCATTTTCTTTTTAATCAATATCAATTTGCCAAACAGGTTAAACATGGATTCATGTAATAGTCTCCATTCTTTTGGTGATTGGGCACTATAAGCACATTCTTCTCATTGGGATGCACAATATTGATGCTTTTGTTTGGCAGAAAAAGCTTTTTTTTCTACCTTTTTCCTTATGATCAAAGTTCATCCATCAAAATGGGACAAACCTGGATTCTCGTAATAGTCTTCAATCTCTTGGTGATTGGGCATAAACATATTCCCCACATTAGGATACACGATATTGACGCATTTGTTGGGTAGGAAGAGGTTTTCTTCCCCCAGTTTTCCTTTGAATCAAAATTCATCCGTCAAATAGGGCAAACTTAGATTCTCAAAATAATCACAATTTTTTGGTGATTAAGCACTAGAAACACATTTTCATTATGGGATCAATGAAATTGATGCTTTGGTTTGATAGGAAAAGCTTTTTATTCCACCATTTTCCTTAAAATCAATGTTCATCCATTAAATGAGACAAACTTGGCTTCTCATAATAATCACCATTTTTTTTTGTGATTGGGCAGTATAAATAGATTCTCAGCATTGGGATACATGATATTAATACTTTCGTTTGGTAGCAAAAGCTTTTCATTCCACCATTTCCCTTAAAATCAATGTCTGCCTGTCAAAAGGAACAAACTTGGATTCTCGTAATAATCGCGATTCTTTTTGTGATTGGGCACTATGAACAAATTTTTCTCATTGGGATACATGATAGTGATGCTTTTGATTAGTAGGAAAAGATTTCTTCCTATGTTTTACTTAGAATCAAAGTTCATCTGTCAAATAGGACAAACTTGGATTCCCATAATAATCACTATTCTTTCAGTGATTGGGCACTATAAACAAATTTTCCTCCTCGAGATACGAAGTATTGATACTTTAGCTTGGTAGGAAATGCTTTTCTTTCCACCATTTTCCTTTAAATCAAAGTTTTTCTATCAAACATTACAAACTTAGATTCTTATAATAATCTCAATTCATTTGGTGATTAGGCACTATAAACACATTCTTCTCATAGGGATATATGAAATTGATGCTTTGGTTTGGTAGGAAAAGTTTTTCATTCCACCATTTTCCTTCGAATCAATGTTCATTTTTCAAATGAGACAAACTTGGATTCTTATAATAATTACCATTCTTTTTATGATTAGGAACTATAAACAGATTCTCCTATTTGAGATACATAATATTGAAGCTTTTGTTTGGCAGGAAAAGGTTTACTTTCCACTATTTTCTTTTAAATCAATATTTGTCCATCCAATGGGACAAACTTAGCTTCTTGTAAGAATGCCAATACTTTTGGTGATTATGCACTACAAACACATTCTACATGTTTGGATACACGATATTGATGGTTTTTTTGGCAGGAAAAGGTTTTCTTTCCATCATTTCCTTAGAATCAAAGTTTATCTATCAAATAGGACAAACTTGGATTCTTGTAATGGTCACTATTCTTTTTGTGATTGGGTGCTATAAACATATTCTCCTTCTTAGGGTACGCACTATTGATGCTTGGGTTTAGTAGGAAAAGCTTTTTTCCACCGATTTCATTTGAACCAAAGTTTGTCTATCGAATGAGATAAACTTGGATTCTCATAATAATCTCAATTCTTTTGGTGATTGGGCATTATAAACACATTCTTCTCACTGGAATACATGAAATTGATGTTTTGGTTTGGCAAGAAAAGCTTGGATTCTTGTAATAATCACCATTCTCTTTATGATTGGGTACTATAAACAGATTCTCCTAATTAGCATACATGATATTGATGCTTTTGTTTGGCATGAAAATGTTTTCTTCCAACCATTTGCCTTTTTAAATTTCATCCATTAAATAGGATAAACTTGGCTTTTTGTAATAATCCAAATTCTTTTGGTGGTCGGGCACTTTAAATACATTCTTCTTATTGGGATACATGACATTGATGCTTTACTTTGGCAAGAAAAGCTTTTCACATAACCATTTTCCTTGGAATTAACATGCTTTCATCAAATAAGACAAACATGCATTCTCGTAATAATCTCTATTCTTTTAGTGATAGGGCACTATAAATAGATTCTTTTCATTGGGATGCACGATATTGATTTTTTGGTTTGGCAAGAAAAGCTTTTCATTCCACCATTTTCCTTAAAATTAAAGTTTATCCATTAAATGGGACAAATTTGGATTCTTGTAACAATTACTATTGTTTTACCATTATTTTTGTGATTGGCCAATAGAAACACATTCTCCTTATTAGGATACATGATTTTGATGCTTTGGTTTGGCAGGAAAAGCTTTTCTTTTCTCTATTTTGCCTAGAATCAATGTTCATCTATCAAATGCAACAAACATGGATTCTCGTAATAATCTCTATTCTTCAACTCGTTAGGCACCATAAAAACATTCTTCTTAGTAGGATATATGATATTAATGCTTTAATTTGGCAGAAAAGCTATTCCTTTCACCATTTTTCTTAAAATCAAAGTGTGTCCATAAAAATAGGACAAACGTGGATTCCCGTAATAATCTCCAATCTTTTGGTGATTGAGCATTATAAACATATTCTTCTTATTGGGATACATAATGTTGATCTTTTGGTCTGGTAGGAAAAGCTATTTGTTCCACCATTTTTCATAGAATCAAAGTTTGTTTGTCAAATGGGACAAACTTTGATTCTTGTAATAATTGCCTTCTTCTTGATGATTAGGCATTATAAATACCTTCTCCTGATTAGGATACAAGATATTGATGCTTTGCTTTGAAGGAAAAGCATTTCTTTCTGCCGTTTTCCTTAGAATCAAAGTAAGTCTATCAAATTAGACAAACTTGTATTCTTATAGTAATCACCATTCTTTTTATGATTAGGCATTATAAACACATTCCTCTTATTGGAACACATGAAATTAATGCTTTAGTTTGGTAGGAAGAGCTTTTCATTCCATCATTTTCTTTAGAATCGTCATTTATCCATTACATGAGGCAAACTTTGATTCTTACAATAATCACCATTCTTTTTGTAATTACGCACTATAAATAGATTCTCCTTATTGGGGTATGCCTAATTAAGGCTTTGGTTTGGCAGGAAAAGCTTTTCTTTCTGCTATTTCCCTTAGAATCAATGTTCTTCGATCAAATGGGACAAACTTGAACTTTCGTAATAATCATTTGGGCACTATAAACATATTCTCCTCGTTAGTATATAGGATATTGATGCTTTTGTTTGGCAGGAAAAGATTTTCTTTCCACTATTTTCCCTTCAATCAAAGTTCATCTATCAAATGGGACAAACTTGGATTCTCATAATAATATCCTTTCTTTTTGTGATTGAGTGCTACAAACACATTCTCCTTATTGGGATACACAAAAGTGACACTTTGGTTTGGTAGGAAAAGGTTTTCTTTCCACCATTTTCCCTTTAATCAAATTTCAACCATCAAATGGCACAAACTTGGATTCTCATAATAATATCCATTCTTTTTGGTGACTAGCGCTATAAACACATTCTTCTTATTAGGATACACGAAATTGATGCTTTGGTTTGACAGAAAAAGTTTTTTTCCACCATTTTTCTTTGAATCAAGGTTAATTTGTCAAACAGGACAAACATGGATTCTCATAATAATTTCTATTCTTTTGGTGATTGGACACTATAAACGCATTCTTCTCATTAGGATGCACGATATTAATGCTTTTGTTTGGTAAGAAAAGCTTTTCTTTCCACTTTTTTTATGATAAAAGTTCATCCATCAAAATAGGACAAACCTAGATTTTCATAATAATCTATAATCTTTCGTTGATTAGGCACTATAAACACATTCCCTATATTGGGATACACAATATTGATGCTTTTGTTTGGTAGGAAAAGGTTTTCTTTCCACCATTTTCCTTTAAATCAAAGTTAATTTGTCAAATGGGATAAACTTGGATTCTCGAAATAATCTTAATTATTTGGTGATTGGGCACTATAAACACATTTTGCTCTATGGGATCAAAGAAATTGATGTTTTGGTTTAGTGGGAAAAGCCTTTCATTCCACATTTTCCTTAAAATGAATGTTCATCCATCAAATGAGATAAACTTGAATTCTCATAATAATCATCATTCTTGTAGTGATTAGGCACTGTAAATAGATTCTCAGCATTGTGATACATGATATTAATGGTTTTGTTTGGTCGGAAAAGCTTTTCATTCCACTATTTTCCTTAAAATCAACGTTCGTCCATCAAATGGGATAAACTTGGATTCTCATAATAATCGCCATTCTTTTTGTGATTGGGCGCTACAACAGATTCTCCTTATTGGGATACATGATATTATTGCTTTGGTTTGGCAGGAAAAGCATTTCTTTCCATCATTTTGCTAAGAATCAAAGCTCATCCATCAAATAGGATAAACTTGAATCCTCATAATAGTCACCATTCTTTCGATGGTTGGGCACTAAAAAGATATTCACTTCTTCATGATACGCAGTATTGGTGCTTTGGCTTGGCAAGAAATACTTTTTTTCCACCATTTTCCTTTGAATCATAGTTAGTCTGTGAAACAGGATAAACTTGGATTCTCATAATAATCTTAATTCTTCTGCTGATTGGGCACTATAAACATATTCCTCTCATTAGGATACACGAAAGTGATGCTTTGGTTTAGTAGGAAAGCTTTCCACTCCACTATTTTCCTAAAGATCAACGTTCAACCATCAAATGAGATAAACTTGGATTCTCATAATAATCACCATTCATTTTGTGATTGGGAACTATGAATAGATTCTTCTAATTGAAATACACAATATTGATGCTTTTGTTTAGTAGGAAAAGGTTTTTTTTTTTCCACTATTTTCCTTTGAATCAAAGTTCATCTATCAAATAGGACAAACTTGGCTTCTTGTAATAATCCTAACAGTTTTGGTGATTACGCACTATAAACATATTTTTCATGTTAGGATACATGATATCAACGGTTTTGTTTGGTAGTAAAAAGTTTTCTTTCCACTATTTTCCTTAGAATCAAAATTCATCAGTCAAATAGGACAAATTTGGATTCTCGTAATAATCACCATTCTTTTTGTGATTGGGCACCATAAACATATTCTTCTTTTTGGGATATGCACTATTAATGCTATGGTTTGACAGGAAAAGCTTTTGTTTCCACCATTTTCCTTTGAATCAAAGTTTGTTTGTTAAATGGGATAAACATGGATTCTCATAATAATATTAATTATTTTGGTGATTGAGAACTATAAACAGATATTTCTTATTAGGATACATGGTATTGATGCTTTTGTTTGGCCGAAAAAAGCTTTTCTTTCCACCATTTTCCTTATTCATTTGTCAAAATAGAACAAACTTGGATTCGTATAATAATCTCTAATCTTTTGGTGACTGGGCACTATAAACACATTCTCCATGTTGGCATACACAATATTGATGCTTCTGTTTGGCAGGAAAAGATTTTCTTTCCACCATTTTTTTTTGAATCAAAATTCATCTATGAAATAGGACAAACGTTGATTATTGTAATAATCCTAATTTGTTTTGTGTTTAGGCACTATAAACATATTCTTCTCTTTGAGATCCATAAAAATGATGCTTTGGCTTGGCAATAAAAGCTTTTTATTCCACCATTTTCCTTAAAATCATTGCTCGTCTGTCAAATAAGACAAGCTTGGATTCTCGCACTAAGCACCATTCATTTTGTGATTAGGCACTAAAGTAGATTCTCTTCATTGGGATGCACGATATAGATGGTTTGGTTTAGCAAGAAAAGGTTTTCTTTCCACCATTTCCTTGGGCACCAAATCATGTCACAAACCTTTAGAAACTTTTTGAACGGCTACGAAAATTTTAACTCAAATTAAATCTAGCCAAGTGTACCTTTGGAGCCACTTCGGGTAAGCTTTTAGGCTTTGTAGTTAGCGAAAAAGGGATTAAAGTTAACCTAGACAAAGTTAAAGCCATTCAGGATATACCACCACCTCAAACCCAAAAGAAAGTGAGAAGCCTTTTAGGGAGACTAAACTACAGTGCTAGACTCATATCCCAGCTCACTGACAAATGCATTGGCTCATTCATAAATAAAATCCAAGAGAGTGGATTGAAGCTTGTCAAGAAGCCTTTGATAAAGTCAAACATTATCTGTCAAGCCTGCCAGTGTTGGCATTATCTATGCCTGATAGAGCTTTAATCCTTTACTTAGTAGTCTTTGACAAGTCTATGGGTTGTGCATTAGGGCAGCATAATGAGTCAGGAAAGAAGGAACAAGCAATCTAGTACTTAAGTAAAAAGTTTACGAAATGCGAGTACAATTACTCCGTAGTCGAGAAGTTATGCTGTGCTTTAGTGTGGGTAGCCAAGAGACTTAGGCAGTACATGTTGTATGACACCACGTGGTTGATTGCAAGGCTAATCCTATCCAGTATCTATGCAAAGCCCCTGCATTGTCAGGAAGGCTAGCTAGATGGCAATTCCTGCTTTTTGAATACGACTTGCCTATGTTAGTCAAAAGGCCATAAAGGGTAGTGCGATAGTTGACTTTTTGGTAAGTCGAGTAGCAGATGACTATGAACCCTTGAATTTTGACTTCACAGATGAAGATCTAATGTGTATTTCTTAGAATGGAGATGCCTCTAACCAAGATCAATCCTGAAAGATGTATTTTGATGGAGAACGCTCTAGGACATGGAATTAGGGAATTGATGTCATCGGATGGGAGTCATTATCCATTCATAGCAAGGCTAAATTTTGACTGCACAAATAATATCGCAGAATATGAAAGCTTTAAGCAGCCATCAAGAGGAATATCAAGATATTATAGGTGTTCAGTGATTTAGCCCTAGTCATCTACCAATTGAAAAGAGAATGGCAAGCTCACGATGCCAAGTTAATGTAGTATGGGAAGCTGATAGTAGAGCTCAAGAAAAAATTTGATGATATTAGTTTTCGACACTTACCTCGAGAAGAAAACCAAATAATGAATGCTTTAGCGACCTTATCATCCATGTTTAAAGTCAAACAAGAGTCAGAGTTGCTCCTATCCAAATGAGCATCAACATAACTCTGGTTCATTGTCATAGTGTCAAAAAAGATAAGGATGGCCTACCATGGTACTATGACATCCTTTTTTACATCAAGGATCAATAATATCCCAAACATGCAACCGAGACTGATAAAAGGACTATCAGAAGGCTGGCTATGGGATTTGTTTTCGATGGAAAAATCTTATATAAAAGGAGTCACGATCAAGTATTGCTCAGATATGTTGACATTCCTAAAGCCAAAAAGATCCTAGAAGAAATTCATGAAGGGATTTATGGAACACATACTAACAGACATCAGATGGCCAAGCAAATCATGAGAGCAGGTTATTACTGGTTAACCCTTAAGAGAGACTGCATTAATTATGCTAAAAAATGCCATAAGTGTCAAATCTATGCTGACAAGATCCATGTCCTTCTAGTGCCACTTCACGTTATGATAGCCTTATGGCCTTTCTCCATGTGAGGCATGGATGTATCGAGCCAATCACCCTTAATGAATCCAATGGGCATCATTTTTTCTTGGTAGCGATTAACTATTTCACCAGATGGGTAGAGGCTGCCTCGTATGCTAATGTCACTAGATCGACCATCTGTAAGTTTGTCAAGTGAGACATCATCCATATATATGGCCTCTTAAACTAAATCATCACAGACAATGTAAGCAACTTAAACAATAAAATGATGCAAGAGATCTGCTCACAGTTCAAGATCCAACATCATAATTCTATCTTTTATCGCCCAAAGATGAATGGGGCAGTTAAGGCAGCCAACAAAAACATTAAAAGAATAGTTAAAAAAATGGCGGAGACTTACAAAGAATGGCATGAAAAGCTATTCTTTGCACTTCATGCCTACTAGACCTCAATTCGCACTTCCACGGGTGCTAACCATTTTCTCTTATCTATAGGATGGAAGTTGTATGCCTATTGAAGTGGAGATCCCTTCTCTCAGTGTCTTAATGGAAACCAAACTTGAAAAAGTCGAATGGGTCAAGAACAGATATGACTAGCTCAACCTCATCGAGAAAAAATGCATGAAAGTCATCTACCATGGTTAATGTATCAAAGATGTATGATCAAAGCCCACGATAAAAAGATGCGCCCACAACAAGTTCACCCAAGCAACTTGGTATTAAAGAGGATCCTCCTAATTCACAAAGATGCACAGGGCAAATGGACCCTAATTGGAAAAGATCGTATGTCGTAAAGCAAGCCTTCTTAAAAAGGGCCCTAATCTTGTTAGAAATGGATGGCAATGTCTTGCCCAACCCAATCAACTCAGATTTCATCAAGAAATATTACACATAAAGGGTGAAAACTGAAAAGGCATCCTTCAAAAAAAGAGGAGAAAGCAAAAAAAACACTACAACAAAACAAAAAAATGAAAAAAACAAAACAAAAAATAAAAAACAAAACAAAACAAAAAAAAGAGGAAAACAAAAAAGGGTCAAGATGAGAATCTAAAAAGCATATCTGGGCAACCAACCCAACTACAATTAAAAACTTGCAAGGGCAACTTAAAAAGATCAATTTTGATAAGACATGAACTGAGAGTACCTACGAGACAATGCAAAGCGATCATAGAGATCTTCTGAAGATCAGCTTATGCTAGGCACATTCATTGCTCGAGAAAGATTCTAAAAAGCACCTAAAGAACGTCCATGTCATAATTGTTAGAGGCATCTTTTGCCCAAAAGATCATCTTTCTCACTACCTTATCAATTGCCTGTCAAATATTATATTGAGTTATGTCTTTTCGTTGTCATGAATAAATATTGCATTGTTTCTTTTAACCCCTGTACAATTCACATTGCACCTGTCATTTAACTGATAATGTTTGATAATCAACTGAAATACATATAGGAAGATATTAACATTACATTGAAAGGAAAAGAAAAGCACAAGGAACTCTGCTCACACCCGAATCATCAAGATCATGAACTTTTCATATCCAAACACTCGCTTAGCATAACTATTCACCAAACCATTTCTTGCTTTCATAAGCCACATCTCAAGAAAAACTATTTTAGGCTAACCAAAAATCAACCATGCATTCTATTAAAATCCTATCAGAGAGATCAACCTAATCAGTCGAATAGTCTCCAAATTGTTAACAATGCCTTCCATTTGTTAGGAAAATGATTGAGCCTCCCGAATCGAGAAATGTAATAATCCAAGTTCTTGAGAATAAATTTTTGGTCATATCCCTAATAGAGCTGGGACAACCTATAATCCCTAGCGAGATTAGGAAAATTTTCATCTATAGTTGCAACAAAGATGAATTGCCATCCCTTTAAGAGTCTAAATGATGTACAAAAGGAACTACAACTATCTCCCATATTAGACTTCACATCATGTAATCATGATAGCATTCCACATCATGCATTCACATTAGCATCTTACATCATCATTTTTACAATATCACTTCAACCCAGATTGGCTAAACCTCTAAAGAATTCTCGGTAAGAACCCTAAGCTTTGCAAACCAAGTGCCATTCAGGTAAAGTCCTCTTCTTCTCATCACCTCATGTTAAAACCCTTTTTATCAAGCAACTACTATCAAAGGGCCAATGTCAAAAAAATTGTTGTCTAGAAACTATCATAAAAAACTTTTGTTAAGAACAAATGTTAGAAGCTTTGTCAAGCATTTTGTTAAGAACTAGTGTCAAAATCTTTTCATTAGGAAATTTTGTCATAAACTTTTGTGAAGAAAAGCTAGTTTTAAAGTTTTATCAAAAAACGTTGTCAGCATCTTTTTAAAGCCCACAAGTCAATGGTAATCTTTCAAGCCCACAAGTCAGTGGTAACCCTTCAAAGCCCATAAGTCAATGGTAGCTTTTTTAAAGCCCATAAGTTAGTGGCACCCTTTTAAAGCCCACAAGTCAGTGGTAACCCTTTAAAGCCCATAAGTCAGTGGCACCCTTTTAAAGCCCACACCTTTGTTTCACTTTTGAGTGATTCATCAATAGGGGACCCTCCCATAGGAGGTTGCTTCTTGGAATGCCGTCGTCTAACGCCCTTCAATGGGCGGGCCTTGGCTTAGTTTTAGAGGTTATTCTTCCCATTCAACCATTTTTTTGGGAATTTTTTACAAAAAGAAAAGGTAGTTGATCGATTCAGTGGCAACCCTTGTTAAAGCCCATAAGTTAGTGGCACTATTTTAAACCTATAAGTCAATGGCACCCCTTCAAAGCCCACATGTCAGTGGCACCCTTTTAAAGCCATAAATCAGTGGCACCCTTTTTCAAGCCCACAAGTCAGTGGCAACCCTTCAAAGCCCACATGAGCTGGTGGCACCCAAGTTTGAGTCAATGCTTGCATGAGTTAGTGGCACCCAAATCAAGCACATAAGCTAGTGGCAATTTAGTCTAAGTCAAAGCCCGCACAAGTTAGTGGCACTTGAGTCAAAGCCCACATAAGCGATGGCACCAAGTCTAAGTCAAAGCCCACATAAGCTAGTGGCACCCAAGTCTAAGTCAAAGCCTATATAAGCTGACTACACTTAAATCAAAGCCTACACGAGCTGGTGGCACCCAAGTTTATGTTAAAGCCCACACAAGCTGGTGGTACCAAGTCCAAGTCAGCCTGCACATGCTGGTAGCCTTTGAATCAAAGCCCACATGAGCTGGTGGCACCCGAGTTTAAGTCAAAGCCTATATAAGTTGATGGCACACACCCCGTTGCTCTATAACTGCCTAGGGGTCAAACCTTAGAAGACCTAACACCCTAGTGTTCTCGGGAGCATCGGTCCACGCAGATAAAATAGTGATCTATTTGTCTTTGCCCTGTTCCTAGTTCTTAACAATAATCAAAGAAGGGTAGCTATAGACACTAATTTTGTTCGAGCTATTTTTCCACGGTCCAAGCATTTTTTACTCATCCACCATTGATCAAAAACTTAATTTTAACTCATTTATTTGTATCCAGAAAAGATCAAAACCCATGTCAAATTACAAATTTGGACTTAGAATTAATCAAAATAATTTTTTTTAAAGTTTAAAGTAGATAAAAAAAAAGGTCAATGTCATATGATCACCCTACTCCTTTTTTTTTATTGACTAAGATTACCATCAGCAACCCTATTTGGTGGAAAATCATTTTAGCATTTAAACTAGCCACCCTATATCCATCACATTGGCTGCAAGTTGCTCCCTACAGCCACCCTATAGCCACTATTCTGACATCACCTTGTCCCTTTTGAGAAGTGGCCAAAAACACCTTTAATTTGGCTCTAAAATGCTGGTATAAAGGGGCCACTTCTATCTCAGCTAAAAAAGGTTAGATTCCATCTCATTTTTAACTTGCAAAATTATTCCTACACCATGAAAACTAGAATCCCGTAGCTCTTCACCCACCACCCAAAAATAACCTCCAAACACTCATTCCCTAACCATTACACATAGTAAAAATCACCCTCATCCATACCAGAACCAAAACCTCATTATTTCTCTCTTTTTCTTGCTTATTAACAATAAGGAAATGAGGGAAATTCAAGCTATCTCTATTGCTCTAATTATTTAGACAAGAAGTGAAGTTTTGTTGGTATAACTTCTCACTTTATCACTTTCATTTTCTGTTTTTTAGCATCTCCATCATTTTAGTGAGCTCTTCATATTTCCATCACCCTCTTAGAATTATCATGCATTATTATGGCTTTTGGTTGTGGTAGTTTAGGATTTGGATGCCTTAATGCCCCTTTGATGTGCAAAATGTCTTATTTCATCCTCATTATTTTGATAGCTTTTGCTCATGCATTTTATGCCATATCCATGCATATTGTTATCCTTAATCCTTGTATGAATCATTAGCCTAACATTTTTTAGCATATTTATACATCAGCTTGCATCTTGTCATAAATCATTGTCATTTTCAGCTTCTATAACATTTTCTTATGAGAATGTATAATATTTCCTTTGTCTAAAACATTGGTAAAGTTAGCATACCCATTCATGTTATTTGTCGTCCCTTTGTATGTTTGTTGTCTTCCACTTGTCAAAATGCATGTTTAATGGCTGTCAAAAATTGATTTTCAAAACCTCCCCAAGCCAAGCATGTTAACCTTAACCAATAAGGATTAGCATAGATTAGTATTTTCCTTAAATTTACCAAAATATCCTAGGGAAAATTAAGTTTTTCATATCTGGAATCTTGGTTAAACAAACTTAAATCTTCTAATTTTGTAACGATAATGACCTTACATTTGTTCTTCAAATGTTTATGCCTTATTTTTGAGTCAATACCTTAAGTTGTATGATCAATGGGCTACTTCATCGTTCCAAATTACTCCGAGGCTATGCAAATAAGTTCATGATGCTCATGCCACTCTCCTTTCAGCCATAGATGTTCGAATGTCAATGACTTGAGTTTGGACCCATAAGCATAAAGAAAATAAGAAATACCCCTTGTTTTGCTTTGTCCCTTATTTTCAATTATGGTTAAAATGGAGTTGTTTTCTCAAATTTTGCCTCGAGATATTTGAATGTCTCAGTATCACCCTGATCAAACTTGAGAACATGCTTTGTCCTCCCATAGGCTTGTATCAAGGCACAAACATATTTTACATCTTTACCATCCTTATTCACAGTAATTTTTTTTGCCAAAAGTTATCGAAATGCTTACACATTTATAAATCATAAAGTTTTGCAACTTATGTTTTCTAACTTGACTTCTCTAAAGAGCGTCAGACGTGCCACTTTTGGGGATACGCCAACCCTAACCTTTTGAGAGGATACTTCAACCCTGCTTTGCAAAATTATCGAGATTTAAAAATCTTTCTTTGTCAAAATGATTTCTCATCCATAGGGATACTCTAACCTCAACTTTTTGAGGGGATACTCTAGCCTTACTTCTTAAAATTGCTAACATTTAAAAATCTTTCTTTTTCAAAAATTATTTACCATTTACAAGGATACTCCAACCCCTTCTTTCTGAGGGGATACTTCAACCCTATCTGTCAACTATACTTAATTTTTTTCTCTTTCTTGGATTTTTATGAATATGTCAAACAAACCTCGTTTAATTAAGAAACCCAGATGCATCTTGAAAATTGTTGATTCAATTATTCCCAAATAATCAAGGCCAATTGTGAAATAAATTTCAATAGTCCATTCCTTTTCTTTACCATTGCATTTAAATGATCCATGTTATGTTATTTCATTTGTTGCCTTACTAACATGATTTCTTTGTGATAATTATGTGTATTCATGTTTTCAAGATGTTTCCAAATAAAATTAAAGGTAATGTTCCATGTGGGTTTCTCTTCAATGCCTAAAATGGAACATTCCATTTTCAATGTAAAATCCAAAGGTCATTTTTATTGAAAATCTCTCTATTCCTTATCTTTTCGGGGCATATATGAGATTAAATCTTTTTTTATCAAACCTGGATTTGTTTTTCTATAAGATTTATGTATTAAAAGAGGGTTACATCGAAATAGTGACAAGTTAAGATCAAAAAAATTGAAACTGAGATAAGATATAGCTAGTGAGGTACCAATTTCGAGCATCGCGAAGAGGTTCATACCTAATCGCACATAACTAACTCCCAAACCCAAATGGCAAATCTTTACATTATGTAAACCACTGAATCGATGCTTTAAGTTTCGTAACTCAAAACATAGGTTCTAATAGGCATCCGATCAAGCCTAACCCGAAATGATTGGTGGCGATTCCAAGTGTTGGCCATTTTATGATGGTCATCTAAGACCAATGGGATAAGGGATTCATCTTATAGTCCCTCCTTCACTGTATCATTGGTCGAGAATTTGTACATTCTTGTTCTTATCACATCGCTAAAGAAAAGTCTTGATCAAGAAAACATTTCCAAGTCAAAAAAATATTTTAAGTCATGCGCATCCATAAATCTGCGAGGATCCACTTTGGAGTACATTGCGACAATTGGGCACTATAAACACATTCTCCTTATAGGGATACATGATTTTGGGGCTTTGATTTAAGAAGAAAAGCTTTTCTTTCCAAATTTTCCTTAGATTTATTATTCGTTCATCAAATAGGACAAACTTGGATTCTAATAATAATCTCTATCTTTCTGATAGTTAGGCATTATAAACATATTCTCTTCATTAAGATACACAATTTTGATTCTTCGTTTTGGTAGAAAAAATTTTTTCCATCATTTTCCTTAGATTTAATGTTTATCTGTTAAATAGGATAGACATAGATTCTTGTAATAGTATCCATTTTTTTAGTGATTGGTCATGATAAACACATTCTCTTTATTAGGATGCATGATTTTGATGCTTTTGATTGGCAGGAAAAGTTTTTCAGTCCATCATTTTCCTAATAATCAAAGTTCATCCATCAAATGGGACAAAGTTAGATTCTTATAATAAACTCTAATCTTTTGGTGATTAGGCAATATAAACACATTCTCCTTATGTGGATACATGATTTTGATGCTTTAATTTGGCAGGAAAAGTTTTTCTTTCCACCATTTTCCCTAGATTTAATGTTCACTCATAAAATGGGACAAACTTTGATTCTTGTTATAATATTAGTTTTTTTATCATTGGGCACGATAAACATATTCCCATAATTGGGATGCACAATTTTGATGCTACGGATTGGAAGGAAAAGCTTTTCATTCCACTATTTTCCTTATAATTAAAGTTCATCCATCAAATGTGACAAACTTGGATTCTCGTAATAATCTCCACCATTCTAGTGATTAAGCATTATAAACACATTCTCCTCATTAGGATACATGATTTTGATGATTTGGTTTGGTAAGAACAATTTTTCTTACTACCATTTCCCTTAAATTCAATGTTCATCCATTAAATGGAAGAAACATGGATTCTCGTAATAGTATCCCTTTCTTTGGTTATTGGGCATGATAAACACGCTCTCCTCATTAGGATGCATGATTTTGATGCTTTGGGTTGGTCAAAAAAGCTTTTCATTCCATGATTTTCCTGATTACCAAGGTTCGTCTATCAAGTGGGACAAACTTGGATTCTTACAATAATATCCAATCTTTTGGTGATTGGGCACTATAAACACATTCTCTTTATGTTGATACATGATTTTTATGCTTTGGTTTGATAAGAAAAACTTTTCTTTCCACTATTTTCCTTAAATTCAATGTTCATTCATCAAAAGGGACAAACTTGGATTCTGGTAGTAATATCCATTCTATTAGGCATTGGGCATGATAAACACATTCTCCTTGTTGGGATACATAATTTTAATGGTTCAGATTGGCAGGAAAAGCTTTTTATTCCACCATTTTCCTTAGAATCAAAGTTTGTCCTTCAAATAGGACAAACTTAGATTCTCTTAATAATCCTTACCCTTTTGCTGATTGGGTATAATAATTACATTTTTGTCATTGGGATATATGAAATTGATGCTTTGACTTGGCAGGAAATGTTTTTTTTCCATGCTTTTCCTTAGAGTCAAAGTTCATCTGCCAAGTAGGACAAACTTGTATTCTCGTAATAATCTCTATTTTTTTATGAAATGGCATTACAAGCATCTTTTTTCTCATCGGATACATGAGATTAATGCTTTGGTTTGGCAAGAAAAGGTTTTTTTCCACCATTTACCTTAAAATTGAAGCTCATCTATCAAAATGGCACAAACATAGATTCTCATAATAATCTGTAATCTTTTGGTGATTGGGCACTACAAACACATTTTCCATATTAGGATGCACGATATTGATGCTTTTGTTTGGCAGGAAAAGCTTTTCTTTTAACCTTTTTCCTTTCAATCAATGTTCATCCATCAAATGCGACAAACTTGGATTCTTGTTACAATCTTAATTCTTTTGGTGATTAAGCATTATAAACTCATTCCTGTCATTGGGATACACGAAATTGATGCTTTGATTTGGTAGGAAAAGCTTTTCATTTCACCATTTTCCTTAGAATCAACGTTTATCCATCAAATGAGAAAAATATGGATTCTTGTAACAATCACCATTCTTTTTGTGATTGGGTGCTATAAATAGATTTATTTTTTGGGATACACGAAATTGATGTTTTGGTTTAGCAGGAAAAGGATTTCTTTTAACCATTTTCCTTAGAGTTAAAGTTCATCCATCAAATGGGAAAACTTGGATTCTCATAATAATCACCATTCTTTTGTTGATTGGGAACTATAAACATATTTTCCTTGTTAGTATACATGCTATTGATGCCTTAGTTTAGAAGAAAAAGCTTTTCTTTTCACCTTTTCCTATAGAATCACAGGTCTTCAGTCAAATGGGACACACTTAGACTCTCGCAATAATCTCTATTATTTTGGTGATTGGCCACTATAAAAGACATTCTCTTTGCTGGAATACATGATATTAATGCTTTTATTTTGCAAAAAAAAAAAGCTTTTTTTCATCACTTTCCTTAGAATCTAAGTTCGTCCATCAAATGGACTAACATGGATTCTCATAATAATCTTCATTATTTTGGTGATTGGACACTATAAACATATTCTATTCATATGGATACATGATTTTGATGCTCTGATTTGGTAGGAAAAGCTGTTTATTCCACCATTTCCCTTAGAATTAAAGTTCACCCATTAAATAGGACAAACTTGGATTCTCATAATAATCATTACTCTTTTCATGATTAGGCACTATAAACAATGAAAACATTCTCTTCATTAGGATATAGGATATTAATGATTTGGCTTGGTAGGAAAAGTTTTCCTTTCCATAGTTATCCTATGAATCAAAGTTCATCCGTCAAGTGAGACAAACTTGGATTCTTATAATTATCTCTAATCTTTTGGTGATTGGAAACTATAAACACATTCTACTCATAGCGATGCATGATATTGATACTCTTGATTGGTAGGAAAAGCTTTTCTTTTCACCATTTACCTTAGAATCAAAGTTCATCCATCAAAATGGGACAAACTTGGATTCTTACAATAATCCACATTTTTTTGGTGGTTGGGTACTATAAACACATTCTGCTTATTGGGATACATGATATTGATGCTTTTGTTTAGCAAGAAAAGCTTTTTCTTTCCACCATTTATGTTAAACTCAAAGTTCATTTGTCCAAATAAGGTAAACTTGGATTCTCATAAAAATCTCTAATATTTTACTGATTAGATGCTATAAATATATTCTTCATATTAAGACAAACAAAATTTATGCTTTGGTTCTGTAGGAAGAGCTTTTCATTATATAATTTTCCCTAAAATCAGTGTTCATCTGTCAAATAAGACAAACTTGGATGCTTATAATAATCACCATCCATTTTATTATTAGGCACTATAAACAGATTCTCCTCACTGTTCGTCAAATGAGACAAACTTGGATTCTCGTAATAATCACCTTATTTTTTATGATTGGGCACTACAAATAGATTCTTCTCATTGGCATTCTTGAAATTGATGCTTTGGTTTAGTAGGAAAAGCATTTCTTTCCACCATTTTTCTTAGAATGAAAATTAATCCATCAAACGAGATAAACTTGGATTCTTGTAATAATCACCATTCTTTTGGTGATTAGGAACTATAAACATAGACTTCTCTTTGGGATACACACAACTAAGGTTTGGCTTGGCAGGAAAAGCTTTTCTTTCCATCATTTCCCTTAAAATCAATGTTCTTCAGTCAAATGGGACAAACTTAGTCTCTCATAATAGTTACCATTTTTTTGGTATTTGGGCACTATAAACATATTTTCCTCATTAGGATGACGGTATTAATGCTTTTGTTTGGCAGGAAAAGCTTTTTTTTAATATTTTCCTTAGAATCCAAGTTCTTTCATCAAATAGGACAAACTTGGATTCTTACAATAACCTCTATCCTCTTCGTGATTAGGCACTATAAATACCTTCTTCTCATTAGGATACACAATACTAATGATTTGATAGGAAAAGCTTTTCTTTTCACCTTTTTCCTTAGAATCAAAGTTCATCCATCAAATAGGACAAACTTGTATTCTCATAGTAATCTTCATTCTTTTTATGATTGGGCACTTTAAACACATTCTCCTCGATGGGATACATGAAATTAATCCTTTGGTTTGGAAGCAAAAGCTTTTTATTCCACCATTTACCTTAGAATCAGAGTTCATTCATCAAAGTGGGATAAACTTGGATTCTTGTAATAATCTCTAGTTTTTTGGTGATTGGGCACTATAAACACATTCTCTATATTGGGATACACGATATTGATGCTCTTGTTTAGTAAGGAAAGCTTTTCTTTCCACCATTTAACTTAAAATCAAAGTTCATCTATCAAAATAGGCTAAACTTGGATTCTTACAATAATCTCTATTCTTTTGGTGGTTAGGCATTATAAACACATTCTCTTTATTCGGATACACATTATTGATGCTTCTTTTTGGCATTAAAAGCTTTTCTCTCAACCATTTTACCTTTGAATCAAAGTCATCTGTCAAAATGGGATAAACCTGGATTCTCATTATAATCTCCAATCTTTTAGTGATTGGGTACTATAAACATATTTTTTTCTTTGGGATGCATGAAATTGATGCTTTGGTTTGGCAATACGAGCTTTTCATTCCATTATTTTCCTTAGAGCCAATGTTCATCTATCAAATGAGACAAACTTGCATTTCGATAATAATAACCATTCTTTTTGTAATTAGGCACTATAAATAGATTCTCCTTATTAGGATACACGAAATTGATGCTTTGGTTTAGTAGGAAAAGCATTTATTTTCACCATTTTCCTTAGAATCAAAGTTAATCCATAAAATGAGACAAACTTGGATTCTAGTAATAATCATAATTTTGTTGGCGCTTGGGAACTATAAACATTATCCCCTAGCTTTATTCCTATTTTTTTATTATTTTGTCATCTTTTACCTAACCCTAGGATACCAAAAACTAGTTTGAACAAAATAAGGTGTCTACACTCCTCATTGTGATACATGACATTTTTGCTTTTGTTTGGTAGGAAAAGCTTTTCTATTTGCCTGTTTCCTTGAAATCAACATTCGTCCTTCAAATTGGACAAACTAGGATTCTCATAATGATCTCTAATTTTTTGGTGATTTGACACTATAAACATGTTTTTTCTCATTGGGATACATGATTTTGATGCTTTGGTTTGGCAAGAAAAGCTTTTCATTCCACTATTTTCCTTAGAACCAAAGTTCATCTGTCAAATAAGAAAAACTTGGATTCTCATAATAATCTCCAATCTTTTGGTAGTTGGGCACTACAAATACATTTTCCTTATTGGGATACATGATTTTGGTGCTTTAATTTGGCAAGAAAAGCTTTTCATTCCAACATTTTCCTTAAAATCAAAGTTTGTTTGTTAAATGGGTTGAACATGTATTCTCATAATAATCTCCATCCTTTTGGTGATTGGGCAGTATAAATACCTTTTTCTCATTGGGATACATAATATTGATGCTTTGGTTTGGCATGAAAAAGCTTTTTTTCCATATTTTTCCTTACAATCAAAATACATTTATCAAAGGGGACAAACTTGTATTCTCAAATAATTTTAAATTTTTTTATGATTGGGCACTATAAACACATTTTTCTTATTGGGATACATAAAATTAATTCTTCAGTTTTGCGTGAAAAGCTTTTCATTCTACCATCTACCTTAGAGTTAGGGTTCATCCACCACAATGGGGTAAACTTGGATTCTCATAATAATCTCCAATCTTTCGTTGATTGGGCACTATCAACATATTCTCCACATTGGGATATATGATATTAATGTTTTTATATGATAGGAAAAGCTTTTCTTTCCACCATTTACCTTAGAATTAAAGTTCATCCATCAAAATAGGACAAACTTGGATTCTCATAATAATCTCCAATCTTTTGGTGATTGGGCACTATAAACATATTTTGCACATTAGGATACATGATATTAATGCTTTTGCTTGGCAGAAAGAGCTTATTTTTCCTTTATTTTCCATTGAGTCAAAGTTTATTTGTCAAGCGAGGCAAACTTGGATTCTCATAATAATCTCAATTTTTTTTGGTGATTGGGCTCTGTAACAACATTCTTCTCATTGGGACACATAAAATTGATGCTTTGGTTTGGCAAGATAAGCTTTTCATTCCACCATTTTTCCTATATACAACATTTGTCCATCAAATGAGATAAACTTAGATTCTCGTAAAAATGACTAATCTTTTTGTGATTGGGCATTACCAATAGATCCCCTCATTCGAATGCATAAAATTGATGCTTTGGTTTAGTAGGAAAGGTTTCTTTCCACCATTTTACGTAAAATCAAAGTTAATCCATCAAATGAGACAAACTTGGATTCTAATAATAATCACCATTCTTTTGGTGATTAATAACTATAAACATATGCTCCTCCCCAAGATACGCGCAATAGAGGCTTCGGTTTAGGAGGAAAAACTTTTTTTTTTACCATTTCCCTTAGAATCAATGTTCTTTAGTCAAATGGTGTAAACTTGAACTCTCATAATTATCACCATTTTTTGGTGTTTGGGCACTATAAACACATTCTCCTTGTTAGCATACATGATATTGACACTTTTGTTTGGCATGAAAAGTTTTTTTTTTACCATTTTCCTTAGAATCAAAATTTATCAGTCAAATAAGACAAACATGAATTCTTGTAATAATCTCTATTCTTTTGGTGATTAGGCACTACAAACACGTTCTCCTTGTTGGGAGAAACAATGTTGATGCTTTTGTTTGGCAGAAAAAACTTTTCTTTCCATAATTTTCATTAAAATCAAAGTTTATCCATCAAAATGGGAGTTCTCATAATAATCCCTGATCTTTTGGTGATTAGGCACTATAAACACATTCTCCTCATTGGGATATATGATATTGATGCTTTTGTTTGGCAGGAAAAGTCTTTTCTTTCAACCTTTTTCTTTAGAATCAAAGTTCATCTGTCAAATACGATGAACTTAGATTCTATTAATAATCTTCAATCTTTGGGTGATTGGGCACTATAAACGCATTCTCATCTTTGGGATACATGATATCGATGCTTTTAATTTGCCAAAAAAGCATTTCTTTTAACCATTGTCCTTTTAATCAAAGTTTATCTGTGAAATGAGACTAACTTAGATTCTCATAATAATATCCATTCTTTTTGTCACTGAGTGCTATAAACACAGAACTAATGCTTTGTTTGGTAGGAAAAGCTTTTCTTCCCACCATTTTCCTTAAAATTAATATCCCTATGTCAAAAAGGACAAACATGGATTCTCATAATAATCTCTATTCTTCTAGAGATTAGGCACTATAAACAAATTCTTCTCTTTGAGATAAATGATATTGATGCTTTTGTTTTGTAGAAAAAGGTTTCCTTTAGCCATTTTCCCTAAAATCAAAGTTCATCCATCAAAATGTGACAAACTTCTATTCTCGTAATAATCTTCAATCTTTTGGTGATTGGGAACTATAAACACATTCTCCTCAATGGGATACATGATAATGATGCTTTTGTTTGGCTTAAAAAGCTTTTCTTCCCCCACCTTTTTCCTTAGAATCAAACTTAATATGTCAAATAGGATAAACTTGGATTCCAGTAATAATCTTCAATTTCTGGTGATTGGGCACCATTAATGCATTTTCCTCATTGGGATAAACGATATCAATGCTTTTGGTGAGCAGGAAAAGCTTTTTTTCCATCATTTTCCATAGAATGAAAGCTCATCCATTAAAAGCAACAAACATGGATTCTTGTAATAATCATCATTCTTTGGGTGATTGGGAACTATAAAAACATGTTCCATCTTAGGATAAATGCTATTGAGGATTTGCTTTAACAGGAAAAGCATTTTTTCCCATAATTTTCCTTAGAATCAATATCCATCTGTCAAATAGGAAAAACATGAATTCTCATAATAATTTACATTCTTCTAGTGATTGAGCACTATAAACATATTCTTCTCATTGGGATAAATAATATTAAAGCTTTTGTTTGGCAACAAAAACTTTTTTTTCACCATTTTCCTTAAAATCAAAGTTCATTTGACAAAATAGGACAAACTTGGATTCTCGTAATAATCTCCAATCTTTTGGTGATTGGGCACTGTAAACATATTCTCCTAATTAGTACACATAATATTGATGTTATTGTTTGGGAGGAAATGCTTTTCTTTCCATTTTTTTCTTAGAATCAAAGTTCATCTATCAAATAGGATAAACTTGGATTCTAGTAATAATCTTCAATCTTTTGGTGATTAAGCACTATAAACACATTCTTTTTATTGGGATACATGATATCAATGCTTTTGATTGGCAGAAAAAGCTTTTCTTTCGACCATTTTCCTTAGAATCAAAGTTTATCCATCAAATGGTCTTAATAATCACCATTCTACTATTGATTGGAAACTATAAACATTATGTTTCTTCATGGGATATGTGCTTTTGAGGCTTTGGTTTGGCAGGAAAAACTTTTCTTCCACCATTTTGCTTAGAATCAATGTTCATCCTCAAATGCAAAAAACATGGATTCTCATAATAATCTCCATTCTTCAAGTTGTTGGGCACCATCAAAACATTTTTCTCACTAGGATAAATGATATTGATATATTTGTTTGGCATAAAAAGCTTTTCTTTTTGCATTTTTCTCAAAATTAAAGTTCATCCATCAAAATAAGATAAGCTCAGATTCTCGTAATAATCTCTAATCAAAGCTTTTCTTTTAACTTTTTTCCTTAAAATCAAAGTTCATCTATCAAATAGGAAAAACTTGGATTCTAGTAATAATTTTCAATCTCTTAGTGATTGGGCAATATAAATGCATTCCCCTCAATGGAATACATAATATCAATGCTTTCGATTAGCAAGAAAAGCTTTTCTTTCCACCATTTTTCTTAGAACTAAAGTTCATCCGTTAAATAGGACAAACTTGGATTTTGATAATAATCACCATTCTTTTGGTGATTGGGAACAATAAATATTTTCTTTTTCTTAGGATACTTGCTATTAAGGCTTTAGTTTGGCAAAAAAAGCTTGTTTTCCCACCATTTTGCTTAGAATCAATGTTCATCTGTCAAATGTGACAAAGATGGATTCTCATAATAATCTTCATTTAGGTCATTGGGCACCATAAAAATATTCTTCTCACTAGGATACATGATACTAATCTTTTTGTTTGGGAGAAAATGTTTCTTTTTTCCATTTTCCTTAAAATCAAAGTTCGTCAATCAAAATGGGATAAACTTGGATTCTTGTAACAATCTCCAATGTTTTGGTGATTGGGTGCTATAAACACATTTTCCTAATTAGGAGACATGATATTGATGTTATTGTTTCGTAGGAAAAGATTTTCTTTCCAACTTTTTTCCTTAGAATCAAAGTTCATTTGTCAAATGTGACAAACTTGGATTCTAGTAATAATCTTCAATCTTTTGGCGATTAGGCACTATAAATGCTTTCTTCTCATTGGCATACATGATATCAATGCTTTTGATAGGCAGGAAAAGCTATTCTTTCCACCATTTTCCTTGGAATCACAGTTCATCCATCAAATGTGACAAACTTGGATTCTCATAGTAATCACCAATCTTTTGGTGATTAGGAACTATAAACATATGCTTCTTCTTGGGGTACGAGCTATTGAGGCTTTGGTTTGGCAAGAAAAGCTTTTCTTACCACCATTTCACTTTGAATCAATGTTCATCTGTCAAACGTGACAAACATGGATTCTCGTAATAATCTTCATTCTTCAGGTCATTGGGCACCATAAAAATATTCTCCTCATTGGGATACATGATATTGATGGTTTAATTTTGCAAAAAAGCTTTTCTTTTTACCATTTTCCTTAAAATCAAAATGTATTCATGAAAATGGGACAAATATGGATTCTTATAATGATCTCCAATATTTTGGTGATTGAGCATTACAAACACATTTTCCTCATTAGGATACATAATTTTGACGCTTTAGTTTGGCCGGAAAAGCTTTTCGTTGCACTATTTTTCTTAGAATCAAAGTTTATTCATCAAATGGGACAAACTTGGATTCATGTAATAATCTCCTTTCTTTTAGTGATTGGATAGTATAAATACCTTTTCCTTATTAGAATACATGATATTGATGCTTTGATTTGGCAGGAAAAGCTTTTTTTCCTACCTTTTTCCTTAGAATCAAAGTTCATCTGTCAAATAAGACACACTTGTATTCTCATAATAATTACCATTCTTTTTATGATTGGAAACTATAAATACATTATTCTCATTAGGACACATGAAATTAATGCTTTAGTTTGATAGGAAGAGTTTTTCATTCTACCATTTTCCTAAGAATCAATGTTCATCCATTAAATGAGACAAACTTTGGTTCTCGTAATAATCACCATTCTTTTTGTGATTGGGCATTATAAACAGATTCTCCTTATTGGGATACGCCCAATTAAGGTTTTGGTTTTATAGGAAAAGCTTTTCTTTCCACCATTTCTCGTAGAATCACTGTTCTTCGATCAAATAGGACAAGCCTGGACTCTCGTAATAATAACAATTTTTTTTGTTGTTTAGGAACTATAAACATATTCTTCTTATTGGGATGCAAGATATTGATACTTATGTTTGACAGGAAAAGCTTTTCTTTTTACCATTTTCCCTTTAATCAAAGTTAATCTGTAAAATAGAACAAACTTGGATTCTCATAATAATATCCATTCTTTTTGTGATTGAGTGCTATAAACATATTCTCTTTGTTAGGATACATGAAATTTATGTTTTGGTTTAGCAAGAAAACCTTTTGTTTCCATCATTATACCTTTAGTCAAAGTTCTTTTGTCAAATGGGACAAACTAGGATTCTCATAATAATATCAATTCCTTTTGTGATTGAGTGCTGTAAACATAATCTACTCATTGGGATACATGAAATTGATGCTTTGGTTTGGCAGGAATTTTTTTCCCATAATTTTCCTTAGAATCAATATCCATCTATCAAATAGGACAAACATGAAGTCTAATAATAATCTCTATTTTTTTGGTGATTGGGCGCTATAAACATATTCTCCTCATTGGAATAAACGATATTAATGCTTTTTTGGCAAAAAAAAGCTTTTTTTTACCATTTTTCTTAAAATCAAAGTTTATTTGTCAAAATAGGACAAACTTGGATTCTCGTAATAATCCCTAATCTTTTGGTGATTGGGTACTGTAAACACATTCTTCTAATTAGTATACATAATATTGATGCTGTTGTCTAGTAGGAAAAGCTTTTTTTTTCCATTTTTTTCTTAGAATCAAAGTTCATCTGTCAAATGGGATAAACTTGGATTCTAGTAATAATCTTTAATCTTTTGGTGATTAGGCACTATAAACATATTCTCCTTATTGGGATACATGATATCAATGCTTCTGATTGGCAAAAAAAGCTTTTCTTTCGATCATTTTCCTTAGAATCAAAGCTTATCCGTCAAATGGTCTTATTAATCACCATTCTATTACTAATTGGAAACTATAAACATTATGTTTCTTCTTAGGATACATGCTATTGAGGCTTTGGTTTGGCAGGAAAAACTTTTTTTCCACTATTTTCCTTAGAATCAATGTTTATCCGTCAAATGAAAAAAACATGGATTCTCATAATAATCTCCATTCTTTAAGTCATTGGGCACCATAAAACATTGTCCTCACCAGGATAAACAATATTGATGCTTTTCTTTGGTAGAAAAAGCTTTTCTTTTGGCCATTTTTCTTAAAATTAAAGTTTATCCATCAAAATCAGATAAGCTTAGATTCTGATAATAATCTCTAATCTTTTTGCAAATAGGCACTATAAATACATTCTCCTTATTGAGATACATGACACTGGTGGCTGGAAAAGCTTTTCGTTTTACCTTTTTCCTTAAAATCAAAGTTCATCTATCAAATAGGAAAAACTTGGATTCTAGTAATAATTTTCAATCTCTTAGTGATTGGGCACTATAAATGCATTCCCCTCATTGGGATACATAATATCAATGCTTTTGATTAGCAGGAAAAGCTTTTCTTTCCATTATTTTTCTTAGAATCAAAATTCATCCGTTAAATGGGATAAACTTGAATTTTGATAGTAATCACCATTCTTTTAGTGATTGGGAACTATAAACATATTCTCCTTCTTAGGATACCTACTATTACGACTTTAGTTTGGCAAAAAAGCTTGTCTTTCCTCGATTTTGCTTAGAATCAATGTTCATCCATCAAATGTGACAAAGATGGATTCTCGTAATAATTCCTATTCTTTAGGTCATTAGTCACCATAAAAACATTCTCCTCACTAGGATACATGATATTAATCTTTTTGTTTGGTAGAAAAGTTTTTCTTTTTGCCATTTTTCTTAAAATCAAAGTTCGTCAATCAAAATGGGATAAACTTGGATTCTTGCAACAATGTCCAATGTTTTGGTGATTGGGTGCTATAAACATATTTTCCTAATTTTGAGACATGATATTGATGTTGTTGTTTCGTAGGAAAAGCTTTTCTTTCTAACTTTTTCCTTAGAATCAAAGTTCATTTCTTAAATGTGATAAACTTGGATTCTAGTAATAATCTTCAATCTTTTGGCGATTAGGCACTATAAATGCTTTCTTCTCATTGGGATACATGATATCAATGCTTTTGATAAGTAGGAAAAGTTATTCTTTCCACAATTTTCCTTAGAATCAAAGTTCATCCATTAAATGTGACAAACTGGGATTCCTATAGTAATCACCAAACTTTTGGTGATTAGGAACTATAAACATATGCTTCTTCTTGGGGTATGAGTTATTGAGGCTTTCGTTTGGCAAGAAAAGCTTTTCTTGCCGCCATTTTATTTTAAATCAATGTTCATCTATCAAATATGACAAACATGGATTCTCGTAATAATCTTCATTCTTCAAGTCATTGTGCACCATAAAAACATTCTCTTAATTCAGATACACAATATTGATGCTTTAATTTTGCAAAAAAGCTTTTCTTCTTACCATTTTCCTTAAAATCAAAGTGCATTCATGAAAATGGGACAAACGTGGATTCTCATAATAATCTCCAATCTTTTGGTGATTGAGCACTATAAATACATTTTCCCCATTAGGATACATAATTTTGATGCTTTTGTTTGGTAGGAAAAGCTTTTCATTCCACTATTTTCCTTACAACCAAAGTTCATTCGTCAAATTAGATAAACTTAGATTCATATAAAATCTCCTTTTTTTTTGGTGATTGGGCACTATAAATACCTTCTTTTCATTAGAATACATGATGTTGATACTTTGATTTAGTAGGAAAAGCTTTTCTTCCCACCTTTTTTCCTTAGAATCAAAGATCATCTATCAAATAAGACAAACTTGTAGTCTTATAATAATTACCTTTCTTTTTATGATTAAAAACTACAAACACATTATTCTTATTGGGACACATGAAATTAATGCTTTAGTTTGAGAGATTTTCATTCCACTATTTTCCTAAGAATCAATGTTCATCCATTAAATGAGATAAACTTTGATTCTCGTAATAATCACCATTCTTTTTGTGATTGGGCATTATTAACAGATTCTTCTCATTGGGATATGACCAATTAAGGTTTTGGTTTGGCAGGAAAAGCTTTTCTTTCCAGCATTTCCCTTAGAATCAATGTTCTTCGATCAAATGGGACGGACCTGGACTCTCGTAATAATAACAATTTTTTGTTGTTTGGGCACTATAAACATATTTTTCTTATTGGGATGCAAGATATTGATGCTTATGATTGACAGGAAAAGCTTTTCTTTCTACCATTTTCCCTTTAATCAAAGTTAATCCGTAAAATGGAACAAACTTGGATTCTCATAATAATATCCATTTTTTTATTGAGTTCTATAAACACATTCTTTTTATTGGGACACATGAAATTTATGTTTTGGTTTAGCTAGAAAAGCTTTTGTTTCCATCATTATACCTTTAGTCAAAGTTTTTTCATCAAATGGGATAAACTAGGATTCTCAAAATAATATCAATTCTTTTTGTGGTTGAATGCTGTAGACACAATCTTCTCATTAGGATACATGAAATTGATGCTTTGGTTTGGTAGGAAAAGTTTTCTTTCCACTATTTTACTTTAAATCAATATCAATTTGTCAAGCAGGATAAACATGGATTCATGTAATAATCTATATTTTTTTGGTGATTGGTAACTATAAACACATTGTTCTTATTGGGATGCACGATATTGATGTTTGTTTGGTAGGAAAAGCTTTTCTTTTCACCTTTTTTCTTATGATCAAAGTTCATCCATCAAAATGAGACAAACCTGGATTCTCGTAATAGTCTTCAATCTTTTGGTGATTGGGCAATATAAACACATTCCCCACATTAGGGTATACATATTGATGCTTTTGTTTGGCAAGAAGAGGATTTCTTCTTACCATTTCCCTTTAAATTAAAATTGTCTGTCAAATAGGGCAAACTTAGATTCTCAAAATAATCCTAATTGTTTGGTGATTAGGCACTATAAACACATTTTTCTTTATGGGATCAATGAAATTGATGCTTTGGTTTGCTAGGAAAAGCTTTTCATTCCATCATTTTCCTTAAAATCAATGTTCATCCATTAAATAAGACAAACTTGGATTCTTGTAATAATCGTTATTCTTTTTGTGATTGGGCACTATAAATAGATTCTTAGCATTAGGATACATGATATTAACGCTTTCATTTGTAGCAAAAGCTTTTCATTCCATCATTTCCCTTAAAATCAATGTTTGTCTATCAAAAGGGACAAACTTGGATTCTAGTAATAATGGCCATTCTTTTTGTGATTGGGCACTATGAACAAATTCTCCTCATTGGGATACATGATATTAATGCTTCTGTTTAGTAGGAAAAGATTTCTTCCCACGTTTTACTTAGAATCAAAGTTCATCTGTCAAATAGGACAAACTTGGTTCCCATAATAGTCACCATTCTTTCGGTGATTGGGCACTATAAACATATTTTCCTCCTCGGGATACGAAGATTGATGCTTTGGCTTGGTGGGAAATGCTTTTCTTTCCACCATTTTCCTTTGAATCAAAGTATGTCTATTAAATATTACAAACTTGGATTCTTATAATAATCTCAATTCTTTTGGTGATTAGGCACTATAAACACATTCTTCTCATTGGCATACATGAAATTGATGCTTTAGTTTGGTAGGAAAAGTTTTCAATTCCACCATTTTCCTTCGAATCAATGTTCATTTGTCAAATAAGACAAACTTGGATTCTTATAATAATCACCATTCTCTTTTTTATTGGGAACTATTAATAGATTTTTCTAATTGAGGTACATGATATTGATGCTGTTGTTTGGCAGGAAAAAGTTTTCTTTCTACTATTTTCTTTTAAATCAACATTTATCCTTCCAATAGGATAAACTTAGCTTCTTGTAATAGTCCCAATACTTTTAGTGATTACGCACTATAAACGTATTCTACATGTTTGGATACACAATATTGATGGTTTTGTTTGGCATAAAAAGGTTTTCTTTCTACCATTTTCCTTAGAATCAAAGTTTATCTGTCAAATAGGACAAACTTGGATTCTCGTAATAATCACCATTCTTTTGGTGATTGGGTGCTATAAACATATTTTCCTCCTTAGGATATGCACATTGATGCTTGGGTTTAGTAAGAAAAGCTTTTTTTTGCCATTTTCATTTGAACCAACGTTTGTATGTTGAATGAGATAAACTTGGATTCTCATAATAATCTCAATTCTTTTGGTGATTGGGCATTATAAACATATTCTTCTCATTGGAATACACAAAATTCATGTTTTTTAGTTTGGTAAGAAAAGCTTGGATTCTTGTAATAATCACCATTCTCTTTAGGATTAGGTACTATAAATAGATTCTTCTAATTAGGATACACGATATAGATGCTTTTGTTTGGTAGGAAAATGTTTTCTTCCCACTATTTTCCTTTGAATCAAATTTCGTCCATCAAATGGGATAAACTTGGCTTCTTGTAATAATCCAAATTCTTTTGGTGATTGGGCACTTTAAATACATTCTTCTTATTGGGATATATGATATTGATGCTTTACTTTGGCAAGAAAAGCTTTTCACATAACCATTTTCTTTGGAATCAACATGCTTTCGTCAAATAAGATAAACATGCATTCTCGTAATAATCTCTATTATTTTATTGATAGGGCACTATAAATAGATTCTTCTCATTGGGATGCACAATATTGATTTTTTGGTTTGGCAAGAAAAACTTGTCATTCCACCATTTTCCTTAAAATGAAAGTTCATCCATTAAATGGGACAAACTTGGATTCTCATAACAATTAGAATTGTTTTACCATTGTTTTTGTGATTGGGCAATATAAACACATTCTCCTCATTGGGATACATGATTTTGATGCTTTGGTTTGATAGGAAAGGCTTTTCTTTCCTCCATTTCACCTAGAATCAATGTTCATCTATCAAACGCGACAAACATGGATTCTCGTAATAATCTCCATTCTTCAAGTCGTTGGGCACCATAAAAACATTCTCCTCACTAGGATACATGATATTGATGCTTTAATTTGGTAGAAAAGCTATTCCTTTCACCATTTTCCTTAAAATCAAAGTGTGTCCATAAAAATAGGACAAACGTGGATTCCCGTAATAATCTCCAATCTTTTGGTGATTGAGCACTATAAACATATTCTCCCTATTAGGATACATAATGTTGATCCTTTGGTCTGGTAGGAAAAGCTATTCGTTCCACCATTTTTCTTAGAATTAAAGTTTATTCGTTAAATGGGACAAACTTTAATTCTCGTAATAATCTCCTTCTTCTTGATGATTAGGCACTGCAAATACCTTCTCCTGATTAGGATACACGATATTGATGCTTTGCTTTGAAGGAAAAGCATTTCTTTCCACCATTTTCCTTAGAATCAAAGTATGTCTATCAAATGAGACAAACTTGTATTCTCACAATAATCACCATTCTTTTTATGATTAGGCACTATAAACACATTCCTCTCATTGGGACACATGAAATTAATGCTTTGGTTTAGTGGAAGAGCTTTTCATTCCATTATTTTCCTTAGAATTGCCATTTATCCATTAAATGAGACAAACTCTAATTCTTATAATAATCACTATTTTTTTTGTAAGTAGGCACTATAAATAGATTCTTTTCATTGGGATATGCCCAATTAAGGCTTTGGTTTGGTAGGAAAAGCTTTTCTTTCCACCATTTCCCTTAGAATTAATGTTCTTTGGTAAAATGGGACAAACTTGGACTTTCATAATAATCATTTGGGCACTATAAACATATTCTCCTCATTAGGATATAGGATACTAATGCATTTGTTTGGTAGGAAAAGATTTTCTTTCCACTATTTTCCCTTTAATTAAAGTTCATCCATTAAATGGGATAAACTTGGATTCTCATAATAATATCCATTCTTTTTGTGATTGAGTGCTACAAACACATTCTCTTAATTAGGATACATGAAACTAATCTTTGGTTTAGCATGAAAAGGTTTTTTTTCCCACCATTTTCCCTTTAATCAAATTTCATCCATCAAATGGGACAAACTTATATTCTTATAATAATATCCATTCTTTTTGTGAATAAGCACTATAAACACATTCTCCTTATTGGGATACACGAAATCAATGCTTTAGTTTGGCAGAAAAATTTTTTTCCACCATTTTTCTTTAAATCAAGGTTAATTTGTCAAATAGGATAAACATGGATTCTCGTAATAATCTCTATTCTTTTACTGATTGGACACTATAAACATATTCTTCTCATTAGGATACACAATATTGATGCTTTTGTTTGGCAAGAAAAGCTTTTCTTTCCATTTTTTTTCTTATGATAAAAGTTCATCCATCAAAATAGGACAAACCTAGATTCTCATAATAATCTTTAATCTTTTGGTGATTAGGCGCTATAAACACAGTCCCGACATTGGGATACATAATATTGATGCTTTTGTTTAGTAGGAAAAGGTTTTCTTTCCACCATTTTTCTTTAAATCAAAGTTCATCCGTCAAATAGGATAAACTTGGATTCTCGAAATAATCCCAATTGTTTGGTGATTAGGCCCTATAAACACATTTTTCTTTATGGGATCGAAGAAATTAATGTTTTAGTTTAGCAGGAAAAGCTTTTCATTCCACCATTTTTGTTAAAATCAATGTTCATCTATCAAATTAGATAAACTTGAATTCTCATAATAATCATCATTCTTGTAGTGATTAGGCACTGTAAATAGATTCTCAGCATTGTGATACACAATATTAATGGTTTTGTTTGGTGGGAAAAGCTTGCCATTCCACTATTTTCCTTAAAATCAACGTTCGTCCGTCAAATAGGATAAACTTGGGTTCTCGTAATAATCACCATTCTTTTTGTGATTAGGCGTTATAACCAAATTTCCTTATTGAGATACATGATATTATTGCTTTGATTTGGCAAGAAAAGCTTTTCTTTCTACCACTTTGCTAAGAATCAAAGCTCATCCATCAAACAAGACAAACTTGGATTTTCATAATAGTCACCATTCTTTCGGTGGTTAGGCACTAAAAAGATATTCACCTCTTCATGATATGCAGTATTGATGCTTTGGTTTGGTAAGAAATGATTTTTTTTCCACCATTTTCCTTTGAATCATAATTTGTTTGTCGTATAGGATAAACTTGGATTCTCGTAATAATCTTAATTCTTTTGCTGATTAGGCACTATAAACATATTCCTCCCATTAGGATACACAAGTGATGCTTTGGTTTGGTAGGAAAAGCTTTCCACCCCACCATTTTCCTAAGGATCAACGTTCATCCATTAAATGAGATAAACTTGGATTCTTATAACAAGCACCATTCTTTTTTTTATTGGGAACTATGAATAGATTCTCTTAATTAAGATACACAATATTGATGCTTTTGTTTGGCAGGAAAAGGTTTTCTTTCTACCATTTTCCTTTGAATCAAAGTTTATTTTTCAAATAGGACAAACTTGGCTTCTTGTAATAATCCTAAAAGTTTTATTGGTTACGCATTATAAACACATTCTCCATGTTGGGATACACGATATCGATGGTTTTGTTTGGCAGCAAAAGGTCTTCTTTCCACCATTTCCTTAGAATCAAAATTCATCTATCAAATAGGATAAACTTGGATTCTCATAATAATCACCATTCTTTTGGTGATTGGGCACATAAACATATTCTCCTCTTTGGGATACGCACTATTGATGCTCTGGTTTGACAGGAAAAGCTTTTGTTTCCACCATTTTCCTTTGAATCAAAGTTTGTTCGTTGAATGGGATAAACTTGGATTCTCATAATAATCTCAATTATTTTGGTGATTGGGAACTATAAACACATTTTCTTATTAGGATACATGATATTGATGTTTTTGTTTGGCCGGAAAGCTTTTCTTTCCACCATTTTCCTTATGATCAAAGTTTATTTGTCAAAATGGAACAAACTTAGATTCATATAATAATCTCTAATCTTTTGGTGATTGGGCACTATAAACACATTCTCCATATTGGGATACATGATATTGATGCTTTTGTTTGGTAGGAAAAGATTTCTTTTCACCATTTTCCTTTGAATCAAAGTTTGTCTATGAAATAGGACAAACGTTGATTATTGTAATAATCCTAATATGTTTTACGTTTGGGCACTATAAACATATTCTTCTATTTGAGATCCACAAAATTGATGCTTTGGCTTGGTAAGAAAAGCTTTTCATTCCACCATTTTCTTTAAAATCATTGTTCGTCTATCAAATAAGACAAGCTTGGATTCTCATACTAAGCACCATTCTTTTTGTGATCGGGCAATAAAGTAGATTCTCCTTATTAGGATGCACGATATAGATGGTTTGGTTTAGCCAAAAAAGGTTTTTTTTCCACCATTTTCCTTAGAATCAAAGTTCATCCGTCAAATAAAACAAAAGTGGATTCTCATAATAATCACTGTTCTTCTAGTGATAGGCCACTATAAACATATTGTCCTCCTAGGGATACATACTATTGATGCTTTGGTTTAGTAGGAAAACCTTTTCTTTCCATCATTTTTGTTTGAACCAAAGTTTGTCCGTTGAATGGGATAAACTTGGATTCTCATAATAATCTCGATTTTTTTGGTGATTGGGCACTACAAACACATTCTTCTTATTAGGATACATAAAATTGATGCTTTGGTTTGGTAGGAAAAGCTTTTCATTCTACTATTTTCCTTAAAATCAATGTTCATCCATCAGACAGAACAAACATGGATTCTTGTAACAATTACCATTGTTTTTGTGATTGGGCAATATAAACACATTCTTCTCATTGGGATACATTAAATTGATGCTTTGGTTTAGCAGGAAAAGCTTTTTTTTCCACCATTTTCCTTCGAATGAAAGTTCATCCATTAAACCAAATAAACTTGGATTCTTATAAAAATCACTATTCCTTTTGTGATTGGGAACTATAAATAGATTCTCCTAAATGGGATACATGATATTAATATTTTGATTGGCAGGAAAAGCTTTTCTTTCCACCAAGTTCCTTAGAATCAAAGTTCATCCATTAAATCAGACAAACTTGGATTCTCATAGTAATCACTATTCTTTTTATAATTGGATACTATAAACAGATCTTCTAATCAGGATACATGATATTGATGCGATTTTTTAGAAGGAAAAGTTTTTCTTACCATATTTTCCTTTGAATCAAAGTTTGTCCGTCAAATGGGACAAGCTTGGCTTCTTGCAATAATCCCAATTATTTTGGTGATTAGGCACTATGAACATATTCTTATCACTAGATTCATGAAATTGATGCTTTGGTTTGGTAAGAAAAGCTTCTCATTCCACCATTTTCCTTAAAGTCAATATTTATCCTTCAAATGAGACAAGCTTGGATTCTTGTAATAAGTGCCATTTTTTTTATGATTGGGCACTAAAATAGATTTTCCTCATTAGGATGCATGATATCGATGCTTTGGTTTAGCAAGAAAAGGTTTTCTCACCACCATTTTCCTTTAATCAAAGTTCATCCCTCAAATGGGACAAACTTGGCTTTTTTTAATAATCCTAATAGTTTTGGTGATTATGCACTATAAACACATTCTCTATGTTAGGATACGTGATATTGATGGTTTTGTTTGGCAACAAAAGGTTTTCTTTCCACTATTTTCCTTAGAATCAAAGTTTATCTGTTAAATAGGACAAACTTGGATTCTTGTAATAATCACCAAACTTTTGGTGGTTGGGCACTACAAACATATTTTCCTTTTTAGGATATGCACTATTAATTCTTTGGTTTGACAAGAAAAGCTTTTATTTCCATAATTTTCCTTTAAATCAAAGTTTGTCTATCGAATGGGATAAACTTGGACTCTCGTAGTAATCTTAATTTTTTTGGTTATTAGGAACTATAAACACATTTTTCTTATTGGGATACACTATATTGATGCTTTTGTTTGGCCAAAAGAGCTTTTCTTTCCACCATTTTTCTTATGATCAAAGTTCATCTGTCAAAATAGGACAAACTTGGATTCTCATAATAATCTCTAATCATTTCATGATTGCACACTACAAACACATTCTCTATCTTCGGATACACGATATTGATGCTTTTGTTTGGTAGGAAAAGGTTTTCTTTCCACCATTTTCCTTTGAATCAAAACTTGCCCATGAAACACGACAAACTTTGATTCTTTCAATAATCCCAATTTGTTTGGTGTTTAGGCACAAGAAACGCATTCTTCTCTTTGGGATCCATAAAATTGATGCTTTGGCTTGGCAAAAAAAGCTTTTCATTCGATCATTTTCCTTAAAATCAGCATTCATCCGTTAAATGAGACAAGCTTGGATTCTCATAATAAGTGCCATTCTTTTTGTGATTGGGCATTAAAATGGATTCTTTTCCTTGTGACACATGACATTGATGCTTTGATTTAGCCGAAAAAGGTTTTCTTTCCATCATTTTCCTTAAAATTAAAGTTCATCCATCAAATAGGATAAATGTGGATTCTCGTAACAATTACTATCTTTTTAGTCATTGGCCACTATAAACTTGTTGACTTCCTCGAGAAATGCACTATTGATGCTCTGCTTCAGTAAGAAAAGCTTTTGTTCCACCATTTTCATTTGAAC
The DNA here is from genome assembly GCA_038382025.1 of Adansonia gregorii. Lineage (NCBI taxonomy): Eukaryota > Viridiplantae > Streptophyta > Magnoliopsida > Malvales > Malvaceae > Adansonia > Adansonia gregorii. The sequence goes on from JBBYHO010539655.1 coordinate 49,118, forward strand.
CAAAGTTTATCCATTAAACGGGATAAACTTGGATTCTTGTAATATCTCAATTTTTTTGGTGATTGGGCACTATAAACACATTTTTCTCATTGGGATACACGAAATTAGTGCTTTGGTTTGGCAGGAAAAGCTTTTCATTCCACTATTTTCCTTTGAATCAATGCTCATCCATCAAATGGGACAAACATGGATTCTCATAACAATTACCATTGTTTTTGTGATTGGGCAATATAAGCACATTCTTCTCATTGGGATATGCAAAATTGATGTGTTTGTTTGGTAGGAAAAGCTTTTCATTCCACCATTTTCCTTAGAATCAAAGTTCGTTCGTTAAATGTGACAAACTTAGATTCTCGTAACAATTACCATTGTTTTTTAGATTGGGTAATATAAACATATTCTCCTTATTGGGATACCTGTTTTTGATGCTTTGGTTTGGCAAAAAAAGCTTTTTTCCACTATTTTCCTTAGAATGAAAGTTCATCCATCAAATCAGACAAACTTGGATTCTTATAAAAATTACTATTCCTTTGGTGATTGGGAACTATAGATAGATTCTCCTAATTGGGATACATGATATTGATATTTTGATTTGGTAGGAAAAGCTTTTCTTTCCACCATTTTCCTTAGAATCAAAGTTCATCCATCAAATTAGACAAAATTATTCTCATAGTAATCACTATTCTTTTTGTGATTGGATACCATAAACAGACTCTCTTAATCAAGATACATTATATTGATGCTATTGTTTAGAAGGAAAAGGTTTTCTTACCACTATTTTCCTTTGAATCAAAGTTTGTCCATCAAATGGTCAAGCTTGGTTTCTTGCAATAATCCTAATTCTTTTGGTGATTAGGCACTATGAACACATTTTTCTCACTGGTTTCATGAAATTGATGCTTTGGTTTGGTAGGAAAAGCTTTTCATTCCACCATTTTCCTTAAAATTAACATTCATCCCTTAAATGAGACAAACTTAGATTCTCATAATAATCACCATTCTTTTTGTGATTAGGTACTGCAAATAGATTCTCATAATTGGGATACATGATATTGATGCTTTTGCTTGGTAGGAAAAGGTTTTTTTCCTGCCATTTTTTGTTAAATCAAAGTTCATCCATCAAATAGGATAAACTTGCCTTCTTGTAATAATTCAAATTTTTTTGGTGATTGGGCACTGTAAACATATTCTCCATATTGGGATACACGAAATTGATGGTTTTTTTGGTAGGAAAAGGTTTTCTTTCCACCATTTTCCTTAGAAAAAAGATCATCTGTCAAATAGGACAAACTTGGATTATTGCAATAATCACCATTCTTTAGGTGATTGGGCACTATAAACATAATCTCCTCCTTAGGATATGCATTATTGATGCTTTGGTTTGGCAGGAAAAGCTTTTATTTCCACCATTTTCCTTTAAATCAAAGTTTGTCTATCAAATTGGATAAGCATGGATTCTTATAATAATCTCAATTGTTTTAGTGATTGCGCATTATAAACACATTCTCCAGATAAGGATTATACAATATTTAAGCTTTTGCTTCGCAGGAAAAGGTTTTCTTTACACCATTTTCCTTTGAATCAAAGTTCATTCGTTAAACAGGACAAACTTTGATTCTCATAATAATCCTAATTCATTAGGTGATTCGGTAATATAAACACATTCTTCTCTTTAGGACCCATGAAACTAATGCTTTCGTTTGGAAAAAAAAGTCTTTTCATTCCACCATTTTCCTTAAAATCATTATTTGTCTGTCAAATAAGGTAAACCTTGATTCTCTTAATAATCGCCATTCTTTTTGTGAATGGGCACTATAAACAGATTCTCCTCTTTGGGACACACGATATTGATGCTCTGGTTTAGCAAGAAAAGCTTTTCTTTCTACCATTTTCCTTAGAATCAAAGTTCATTTATGAAATAGAAGAAACTTGGATTCTTACAATAATCATCATTTTTCGGTAATTAGCCACTATAAACATATTCTCCTTCTTTGGATACACACTATTGATACTTTGGTTTGGCAGGAAAAGCTTTTTTTCCACCATTTTCATTTGAATCAAAGTTTGTCTGTCGAATTGGATAAACTTGGATTCTCGTAATAATTACCATCCTTTTTATGATTGGGTACTACAAATAGATTCTTCTAATTGGAATGCATGATATTGATGCTTTTGTTTGGCAAGAAAAGGTTTTTTTTCCACCATTTTCCTTTAACTCAAATTTTATCTGTCAAATAGGATAAACTTAGCTTTTTGTAATAATCCCAATTATTTTAGTGATTGGGCACTATAAACACTTTCTTCTCATTGGGGTATATGAAATTGATGCTTTCATTTGGCAAGAAAAGCTTTTCACTTAACCATTTTTCTTAAATTCAAAGTTCATTCATCAAATAGGATAAACTTAGATTCTCATAATAATCTCCAATCTTTTGGTGATTGGGCACTATAAACACATTCTCCTTATTAGGATACACAATATTGATGCTTTTGTTTAGCAGGAAAAGCTTTTTTTTAACCATTTTCCTTAAAATTAAAGTTCATTCATCAAATAGGATAAACTTAGATTCTCATAATAATCTCCATCCTTTTGGTGATTGGGCACTGTAAATACCTTCTCCTTATTAGGATACACGATACTGATGCTTTGGTTTGGCAAGAAAAACTTTTCTTTTTGCCTTTTACCTTCGAATTAAAGTTTGTTTGTTAAATGGGACAAACTTGTAATCGCATAGTAATCTCCATTCCTTTTATGATTGGGCACTATAAACACAGTTTTCTTATTAGGACACACGAAATTGATGCTTTGGTTTGGCAGGAAGAGCTTTTCATTCCACCATTATCCTTAGAATTATCGTTTGTCCATCCAATAAGACAAACTTGGATTCTCATAATAATCCTTATTCCTCTTGTGATTCGGCACCACAAACAAATTCTCTTCATTGGGATGCATAAAATTGATGCTTTGGTTTAGTAGGAAAGCATTTTTTTCTATCAATTTGCTTAAAATAAAAGTTAATCCATCAAATAAGACAAACTTGGATTCTCGTAATAATCACTATGCTTTTGGTGATTAGGAACTATAAACATATGCTCCTCCTTGCGATACATGCAATTGAGGCTTTGGTTTGGCAAGAAAAGCTTTTCTTTCCACTATTGCTCTTAGAATCAATGTTCTTTGGTCGAATAGGATAAGCTTGGACTATCGTAATAATCACCATTTTTTGGTGTTTGGGCACTATAAACACTTTCACTTCATTGGAATAAACAATATTGATGGCAGCAAAAGCATTTTTCTCCACCATTTTCCTTAGATTCAAAGTCCGTTCATCAAATGGGACAAACTTGGATTCTTATAATAGTCTCCATCCTTTTAGTGATTCGGCACTATAAATACTTTTTCCTCATTGGGATAGATTATACTTATGCTTTGGTTTGGCAGGAAAAACTTTTCTTTCCACTTTTTTCCTTATAATCAAAGTTTATCTATCAAATGGGACAAACCTATATTCTCATAATAATCTCTATTCTTTTTATGATTGGGCATGATAAACGCATTCTCCTTATTGAGATACATGAAATTAATGGTTTAATTTGGCAGGAAAAGCTTTTCATTCCACCATTTACTATAGAATCAGAGTTCATCCTTAAAAATGGGACAAACTTGGATTCTCATAATAATCTCCAATCTTTTGATGATTGGGCACTATAAACATAATTACCCACATTGTGATATATGATATTAATACTCTTATTTGGAAGGAAAATCTTTTCTATTTGCCATTTACATTAGAATCAAAGTTCATCTATCTAAACGGGACAAGTTCGATTCTTGCAATAATCTATATTCTTTTAGTGGTTGGGTACTATAAACACATTCTCTTAATTGGGATACATGATATTGATGCTTTTATTTGGTAGGAAAAGCTTTTCTTTCCACCATTTTCTTTAGAATCAAAGTTCATCTATCAAAATGGGATAAACTTGGATTCTTATAATAATCTTTAATCTTTTAGTGGTTGGGCACTATAAACACATTCTTCACACTGAGACACATAAAATTGATATTTTAGTTTGGTTAGAAGACCTTTTCATTCCACCATTTTTCTTTAAAATCAATGTTCATCCATCAAATAAGATAAACTAAGTTTCTCATAATAATCACCTTCCTTTTTGTGATTGGGCATTATAAGCAGATTCTCCTTATTGGCATTCATGAAATTGATGCTTTGGTTTGGCAAGATGAGCATTTCATTCCACTATTTTCCTTAGAGCCAATGTTCGTCTATCAAATAAGACAAACTTGAATTTTCATAGCAATCACCATTTTTTTTGTGATTAAGCACTTTATACAGATTTTCTTCATTGGATGCATGAAATTGATGCTTTGGTTTAGCCAAAAAAGTATTTTTTTTTTCCATCACTTTCCTTAGAATCAAAGTTAATCTGTCAAATGAGACAAACTCGGTTTCTCATGATAATCACCATTTTTTTGGTGATTAGGAACTATAAATATATGCTATTCCTTCAGATACGCACAATTAAGGCTTCCATTTAACAGGAAAAGCTTTTCTTTCCACCATTTCCCGTAGAATCAATGTTCTTAAGTCAAGTGGGACAAACTTGGACTCTTGTAATATTCACTATTTTTTTGATGTTTTGGCACAATAAGCACATTCTCCTTATTAGCATATATATTATTGATGCTTTTGTTAGGCATGGAAACAGTTTTCTTTTGCCATTTTCCTTAGAATCAAAGTTCATCTATCAAATAGGGCAAACACAGATTCTTGTAATAATCTCTATTTTTTTGGTGATTGGCACTATTAACATATTCTCCTCATTAGGAGAAACAATAGTAATGCTTTTGTTTGGTAGAAAAAGCCTTTTTTTTTCAACCATTTTCTTTAAAATCAAAGTTCATTCGTAAAAATGGGACAAACTTAGATTCTCGTAATAATCTTCAATCTTCTGGTGATTGGGCGGTATAAACACATTCTCCTCATTGGGATAGATGATGTAGATGCTTTTGTTTAGCAGCAAAAGCTTTTCTTTCCACCCTTTCGCTTAGAATAAATGTTTATCTGCAAATGCGACAAACATGGATTCTTGTAATAATCTCTATTCTTCGCATCGTTAGGCACATAAAATCATTTTCCTCATTGGGATACATGATATTAAAGCTTTTGTTTGGCAGAAAAGCTTTTCCTTTCACCATTTTCCTTAAAATCAAAGTTCAACCATCAAAATGGGATAAACTTCGATTCTCATACTAATTTCCAATCTTTGGTGATTAGACACTATAAACATATTCTTTTAATTGAGATACAAGATTGTTTACCTTAGAGTCAGAGTTCACCTATCACAATGGGATGAACTTGGATTCTCATAATAATTTCCAATCTTTTGGTGATTGGGCACTATAAACACACTCTCCTTATTAGGATACATGATATTGATGCTTTTTTTTGGTAGGAAAAGCTTTTTTTTTTCCATCTTTTTCCTTAGAACCAAAGTTTATCTGTCAAATGTGACAAACTTAGATTCTAGTAATAATCTTTAATCTTTTGGAGATTGGGCACTATAAATGCATTCTCATTATTGGGACACATGATATCAATGCTTTTGATTGGCATAAACTTTGATTCTCATAATAATAACCATTCTTTTGGCGATTGGGAATTGTAAACATATGCTCTTTCTTCAGTGCATGTTATTGAGGCTTTGGTTTGGTAGGAAAAGCTTTTTTTCCACTATTTCGCCTAGAATCAATGTTCAACCATTAAATGCAATAAACATAGATTCTCGTAATAATCTCCATTCTTCAGGTCATTAGGCACCATAAAAACATTCTTCTCACTAGATACACGATTTGATGCTTTTGTTTAGTAGAAAAGCTTTTTTTTTGCAATTTTTCTTAAAATCAAAGTGCATCTATCAAAATGGGACAAATATGGATTCTCGTAATAATCTCCAATCTTTTGGTGATTGGGCACTATAAAAACATTCTCCTTATTGGGATACAAGATATTGATGTTTTTGTTTTACAGGAAAGGCTTTTAATTCCATCATTTTCCTTAGAATTAAAGTTCGTTTGTCAAGTTGGACATACTTGGGTTCTCGTAATAATCTTCAATCTCTTGGTGATCAGGCACTATAAACATATTCTCCTTATTAGGATACATAATTTTGATGCTTTGGTTTGGCAGGAAAAGCTTTTCATTCCATTATTTTCCTTAGAATCAAAATTTTGTTTATCAAATGGGACAAACTTGGATTCTCATAATAATCTCCATCCATTTGGTGATTGGGCATTATAAATACCATTTCCTCATTGGGGTACACGATATTAATGCTTTGATTTGGCAGGAAAAGCTTTTCTTTTCACCTTTTTCCTTAGAATCAAAGCTCGTCTGTCAAATGAGACAAACCTGTATTCTTATAATAATCACCATTCTTTTTATGATTAGGCACATAAACACATTCTTTTAATTGGGGCACATGAACTGATGCTTTGGTTTAGCAGGAAGAGCTTTTTATTCCACCATTTTCCTTAAAATTAATGCTTGATCGCTAAATGAGATAAACTTGGATTCTCGTAATAATCACCATTCTTATTATGATTAGGCACTATAAACAGATTCTCCTCATTGGGATAGGTGCAATTGAGGCTTTGGTTTGGCAAGAAAAAAGTTTTCTTTCCATAATTTTCTTTAGAATCAATGTCCTTCCGTTAAATGGGATAAACTTGGACTATCATAATAATCATAATTTTTTTGGTGTTTGGGCACTATAAACATATTCTCTTAGTTGGGACACACAACATTAATGCTTTTGCTTGGCAGGAAAAGCTTTTTTCCATTATTTTCCTTAGAATCAGAGTTTATTTGTCAAATGGGACAAACTTGGATTCTCATAATAATCTTCATTCTTTTGGTGATTTGGCACTATAAACACATTCTTCTCTTTGGGATAAACGGTATTGATGCTTTTGTTTGGCAGGAAAAGCTTTTCATTCCACCATTTTCCTTAGCATCAAAGTTCGTTCATCAAATGGGCCAATTTAGGATTCTTGTAATAATCTTTAATCATTCAGTGATTGGGCAATATAAATAGATTCTCCTTTTTGGGCTACACAGTTTTAATGTTTTAATTTGGTAGGAAAAGTTTTTCATTCCAACATTTTCCTTAGAATCAAAGTTTGTTCACCAAATGGGACAAACTTGGATTCTCATAGTAATCTCCATCATTTTGGTGATTGGGCACTATAATATCTTTTCCTCATTAGGATACACGATATTGATGCTTTGGTTTAGCAGGAAAAGCTTTTTATTTCATGTTTTTCCCTAGAATCAAAGTTCATTTGTCAAATGGGACAAACTTGTATTCTTATAATAATCTCTATTTTTTTTATTAGACACTATAAATACATTCTCCTCATCGAGATGTAGGAAATTAATCCTTTGGTTTGGCAATAAAAGCTTTTTCTTCCGTCATTTACCATATAGTTAGAGTTCATTTGTCAAAATGAGACAAACTTGGATTCTCATAATAATCTCTAACTTTTGGTGAATGGGCACTATAAACACACTTTCCTTATTAGGATACACGAGATTGACGCTTTTGTTTGGCAAGAAAAGTTTTTTTACCATTTTTCTTAGAATCAAAGTTTATCTGTCAGGTGGGACAAACATGGATTTTTGTAATAATCTCCATTCTTTTAGTGATTGGACACTATTAATAGATTCTTCTTATTAGAGGAAATGATATTAATGCTTTTGTTTTGTAGAAAAGCTTTTTTCCCACCATTTACCTTAGAATCAAAGTTCATCTGTCAAAATGGGAAAAACTTGGATTCTCATAATAATCTCCAATCTTTTGGTGATTGCGCACTATAAACATATTTTCTACATTCTGATGCACGATATTGATGCTTTTGTTTAGCAAAAAAAGCTTTTTGTGCCACCATTTTTCATTAAATCAAAGTTCATCCGTCAAATAGGTTAAACTTGGATTGTCGTAATAATCTTAATTCTTATGATTATCGGGCACTATAAACACATTTTCTCATTAGGATACATGAAATTGATGCTTTGGCTTGGTAGGATAAGCTTTGCATTTCCCATTTTCCTTAGAATGAATGTTCATCCATTAAATAAGAAAAACTTTGACTTTCATAATAATCACTATTCCTTTCATGATTGGGCAATAAAACAAATTCGTCTCTTCGGGATACATGAAATTGATGCTCTAGTTTAGTAGGATAACCAATTTTTCCACCATTTTCCTTATAATCAAAGTTAATCCATTAAACAAGAAAAACTTGGATTCTTGTAATAATGACCATTCTTTTAGTGATTAGGAACTAAAAACAGATGCTTATCTTTGGGATATGTGCAATCGAGGCTTTGGTTTAGTACAAAAAGCTTTTCTTTCCACCATTTTCCTTAAAATCAATGTTTTTCGATCAAACGGGACCAACTTTGACCTCATAATAATCACAATTTTTTGGTGTTTGGGCACTATAAACCTATTCTCTTTATTGGCATACACGATATTGATGCTTTTATTTAGCAAAAAAAGCTTTTTTCTTTTTCATTTTCCTTAAAATCAAAATTCATTTATCAAATGGGACAAACATGGGTTATTGTAATAATCTACATTTTTTTGGTAATTGGGCACAATGAACACATTATCCTCAACGGGAGAAACGATATTGATGCTTTTGTTTGGCAAAAGCAATTTTTCTTTCCACCATTTTCCTCAAAATCAAAGTTCATCCGTCAAAATATGATAAACTTGGATTCTCATAATAATCTCTAATCTCTTGATGATTAGGCGCTATAAATAAATTCTCCTTATAGTGATACACGATATTGAAGTTTTTGTTTGGTAGCAAAAGCTTTGCTTTCCACCTTTTCCCTTAAAATCAAAGTTCATCTATCAAATGGGACAAACTTTGATTTTAGTAATAATCTTTAATCTTTTGGTGATTGGGCATTATAAATGCATTCTCCTTATTGTGATACATGATATTGATGCTTTTGGTTCGCAAGAAAAGCTTTTCTTTCCACCGTTTTCCTTTTAATTAAAGTTTGTCTGTCAAATGGGACTGACTTTGATTCTCATAATAATATGAATTCATTTTGTGATTGAGTGATATAAGCACATTCTCACCATTGTGATACATGAAACTGATGCTTGGGTTTGGTACGAAAAGCTTTTCTTCCTGCCATTTTCCTGAGTATCAATGTCCATATGTTACAAAGGACAAACATGGATTCTCATAATAATCTCTATTCTTTTGGTACTTGGGCACTATAAACAAATTCTCCTTATTAGGATAAACGAAATTAATGCATTTGTTTCACAGAAAAAGCTTTCCTTTTCACTATTTTCCTTAAAATCAAAGTTCATCTGGTAAAATGGAATAAACTTGGATTCTTGTAATAATCTCTAATCTTTTTGTGATTAGGAACTATAAAGACCTTTGCCTCATTAAGATACATAATATTAATGTTTTTGTTTGGCTGGAAAAGCTTTTCTGTCCACCTTTTTCTTTAGAATCAAAGTCCATCTATCAAATAGGATAAACTTCGATTCTAGTAATAATATTCAATCTCTTAGTGATTGGGTACTATAAATTGATTCTTATGATTAGGATACATGATATTAATGCTTTTGATTGGCAAGAAAAGCTTTTTTTTCGACCATTTTCTGTAGAATCATAGTTTATATGTCAATGGTACAAACTTGGATTCTCGTAATAATCACTATTCTTTGGGTGATTGGGAACTATAAACATATGCTCTTTCATAGGATACATGCTATTAAGGCTTTGGTTTCACAGGAAAAGGTTTTCTTCCTACCTTTTGCTTAGAATGATCATCCATCGAATATGACAAACATTGATTCTCGTAACAATCTCCATTCTTTACGTCGTTGGGCCCTACAAAAACATTTCCCTTATTGGGATAAACAATATTGATGCTTTTGTTTGGTAGGAAAGCTTTTCTTTTTACCATTTTTCTTATAATTAAAGTTCAACTATCAAAATGGGAGAAACTTAGATTCTTATAAGAATTTCCAATCTTTTGGTGATTGGGCACTATAATTAGATTCTTCTTATTAGGACACATAAAATTAATGCTTTGGTTTGGTAGGAAGAGCTTTTTCGATTTCCTTAAAATCAACATTTGTCCCTCAAATGAGCCAAACTTGCATTCTCATAATCATCACCATTTTTTTTGTGATTAGGCATCGTAAATAGATTCTCCTTATCAGTATATGCAAAATTGATGCTTTGGTTTAGTAGGAAAAGCATTTCTTTCCACCATTTTCCTTAGAGCAAAAGTTAATATGTCAAATGAGAGAAACTTGGATTCTCATAATAATCACCATTCTTTTAGTGATTAGGAACTATAAACTTATGCTTATCCTCAGGGCACGCGTAATTGAGGCTTTAGTTTGGTAAGAAAAACTTTTCTTTTCACTATTTCCCTTAGAATCAATGTTCCTTGGTCATATAGGACAAACTTGGACTCTCATAATAATCACCATTTGTTTAGTGTTTGGGCGAAACAAATTTCCTCATCGGGATACATGATATTAAAGCTTTTATTTGGCAGCAAAAACATTTCTTTCCACCTTTTCCCTTAGAATAAAATTTCATCTATTAAATGGGACAAACTTGGATTCTAGTAATAATCTTCAATCTTTTGGTGAATGCATTCTCCTCATTGGGATACATGATGTTGATGCTTTTGGTTCGCAGGAAAAGCTTTTCTTTTCACCATTTTCCTTTTAATCCAACATCATTTTTCAAATGGAACTAACTTTGATTCTCGTAATATTATCCATTCTTTTTGTAATTGAGTGCTATAAAAACATTCTACCTATTGGGATACATAAAACTAATGCTTTGGGTTAGCAGGAAAAGCTTTTTTGTAACTATTTTCCTTAGTACTAATATCCATCTATCAAATAGGACAAACATAGATTCTTATAATAATCTCCATTCTTTTAGTGCTTAGGCACTATAGACAAATTCTTTTATTGAAATAAACGAATATTGATGCTTTTGTTTTGTAGAAAAAAACTTCTCTTTTTTACTATTTTCCTTAATATCAAACTTTGATTCTTGCAATATTTTCCAATCTTTTGGTGATTGGGAACTATAAAGACATTCTCCTCATTGGGGTACAAGATATTGATGCTTTTGTTTGGCTGGAAAAGCTTTTCTTTCCACTTTTTTCCGTAGAATCAAAGTTCATCTATCAAATGGGACAAACTTCGATTGTAGTAATAACCCTCAATCATTTCGTGAATGGGCACTGTAAATGCATTTTTCTCATTAGGATACATGATATCAATGCTTTTGATTGGCAAGAAAAGCTTTTCTTTCCACCATTTTCTTTAGAATTAATGTTGTCATGTAAAATAGGACAAATTTAGATTCTCATAATAATAACCATTCTTATAGTGAGTGGAAACTATAAACATTTGCTCCTTCATGGGATACGTTCTATTGAGGCTTTGGTTTGGTAGGAAAAGCTTGTCTTTTCGTTATTTTGCTTAGAATCAATGTTCATCCGTCAAACGCAGCAACCATGGTGTTAGCTATATTAGCTTTGAATTAATCTCAGTTTTGATATAACTAAAACTTAAGCTTAATTAGCTTGTGTTTAAA
>JBBYHO010539656.1:0-15200 GCA_038382025.1 Adansonia gregorii
AACTAATGAGGATGAAATGAGGTATTTTTGCACATCCAAGGAGCATTAAAACATCCAAATCCTAAACTACCACAACCGAAAGCCACAATAATGCATGATAATGCTAAGAGGGTGATGGAAAATGGAGAGCTCCCTAAAATGATGAAAATACTGAAAAACAAAAAATAAAAGTGATAAAGTGAGAAGCTATACTAATAAAACTTCAATTTTCAGCCAAACAGTTGGAGCAGCAGAGATGGCTTGAATTTCCCTTTCTTCTTTGTTGTTAACAAGTAAGAAAAAAAGAGAAATAATGAGGTTTTTGGTTCTGGCATGGATGAGGATGATTTTTAGAGAGTATGGTGGATAAAAGTAAGAGTTTTAGGGCTATTTTTTGGTGGTGGGTGAAGAGCTATGGGATTTGGATTTCTTAGTGTATGAGTGTGTTTTTGGAAGTGTAAATGAGCTAGAATCTAACCTTTCTACTGAGATAGAAGTGGTCCATTTATACCAGCCTTTTGGAGCCAAATTGGAGGTGTTTTTGGTTATTTCTCAAGGGGGACAGGGTAATGTCAGCATGGTGGCTATAGGGTGGCTGTAGGAAGCAGCTTGTTGCCAATGTGATGGGTGTAGGGTGGCTAGTTTAAATGCTGAAATGATCTTCCAGCAACTAGGATGGCTAATGATGACATTGGCCAACAACTAAAGAGGAGTAGGGTAATCAAATGACATTGGCCTCTTTGATCCAATTTAGACTAAAAAAAGGTTTTGATTAATTTTAAAGTCTAAATTCATAATATGATATGTGTTTTAATCTTTCCTTATGCAAAGAAACGAGTTAAAATCGTGTTTTGGAACAACGGTGGATCAGTCAAAATTGCATGGACTATGAAAAAGGCCTGCATGTCTTGATATATTGCATAATGTATCGATACATTTGGTCTAAAACCTTGATAGTATTGATACAATGAACATTGCATTGATACAATGATACCTGTATCAATACTATGAACAATTATATTGATACTATAAACCACTATATCGATACATTCCTTTACAAAATGCAAGTTTGGGTCTTAGCAGGGTCTAGTATCGATACAGGGACTTATGTATCGATACATCTACATGTTGTATCGATACAAATGAAGACATTTCAAAATATTGGTGCGTTGAAGCAAATGTATCGATACATGAGAACAATGCATCAATACATTTAAGTAAAATTATGAATTTTCTCAATTCCTTTATCCCCGGATGCCTTGAACTCCATCATTTGATGCAACATCTTCGTATTTACCTTTGACATGATCCCTAGGCCTTCTTGACATCCTCAAAACATCGCTTGGTGATCATCGTCTCCTTTACATCCATGCTTTAGATTGCTGAAAATTAGCCTGGACAAAATAAGGTGTCTATAGAGACAAACATGGATTCTTATAGTAATGTCCATTATTCTAGGGATTGGGCTAAGAAATACGTTCTCCTAAATAGGATACAGAATATTGACGCTTTGAGTGTGCAAGAAAACCTTTTCATTGCATAAGTTTTATTAGAATCAAAGTTCATCCCATGAAATAGACAAACATTGACTCTCATAATACTATCCCTTCTTTTCGTAATTGGGCTACAAAAATACATTTTCCTTACTCGGATACATGATATTGATGCTTTGGTTTTACAAGAAAATCTTTTCTCGCTATAATTTTCTTTAAAATCAAAGTTCATTCTAAAAAAGTGGTTAACATGGATTCTTATAATAATCTATGTTCTTTTGCTAATTAGGCTAGCAAAGCATACTCAACTCATTCTGATACATGATATTGATGTTTTGATTTCATAAGAGAAACCTTTCTTTCCAATATTTTTTATAAAAACAAAGTTTGTCCCTCAAAAGAGACAAACATGGATTCTCATAATAATCTATATTCTTTTCGTGATTGGGCTACAAAAAGACTTGTTCTTCATTGGGATACATGACATTGATGCTTTGATTCTTGTAGGAAAAGATTTTTGTCCACCTTTTTTCTTGGAACCAAAGTTTGTCCCTTGTAAAAGATCAGCATGGATTCTCATAATAATGTCCATTCTTTTTATTAGGGTACATGATATTGATGCTTTGACAAATTCATTCCACCATTTTCCTTGGAATCAAAGTTTGTCCCTTAAGAGGGATGTACCTGGATACTCATTATAATGTCCTTTCATTTTGTGACTAGGCTACAAAAACATATTCTCCTTTTTAGGATGCACGATATTGATTTTTTGACCTCTCATAATCTTTATTCCTTACATGATTGGGCTACAAAAACTCATTCTGCTTATTAGGGTTCATGATTTTGATGCTTTGATTTCACAAGAAAACTATACTTTCCACCATTTTCCTCAGAAACAAAGTACTTCCTTCAAAGAGACGAACATGGGTTCTTCTAATAATTTGCATTCTTTTCATGATTGGGCTACAAAAACACATTCTCCTCATTGGGATACACAATGCTAATGCTTCTATTTTGCAAGAAAAGTATTTTTTCACCATTTTTCTTAGAGTCAAAATTTATCCCCCATAAGAGATAAGCAAGGGTTATAGTAATAATGTCTAATCTTTTCATGATTGGGCTACAAAAACATAATATTTTTATTGAGATACCTGATATTGATGCTTTAGAAGAGATGAATATGGATTTTTATAATAATCTGCATTCTTTTCATGATTCAGTTACAAAACACATTCTCTTTATTGGGATACATAATATTGATGCTTTGACTTCGCAAGAAAGCCTTTTCTTTCTATAATTTCCCTTTGAAACAAAGTTCATCCTTTGTAAAAGACGAACATGGTTTCTCGTAATAATGTCTATTCTTTTCATGATTAGGCAACAAATACATTCACCTCATAGGGACACACGATATTCACGCTTTGATTTAGTAAGAAAAGCTCCTTCAACTATTTTCCTAAGAATCAAAGTTTGTCCCTCAAAAGGGTTCAATATGGATTCTCGTAATAATGTCCATAATTCTCATGATTAGGCTATAAAAACACATTCTTCTTATTGGGATACATGGTATTGGTGCTTTAATTTTTAATAATCTCCATTCTTTTAATGATTGGGCTATAAAAACATATTCTCCTCATTAGGGTACATGATATTGATGCTTTGATTTTGTAGGAGAAGCTTTTTTTCCACCATTTTCCTAAAAAATAAATTTCATCGCTCATAAGTGACGAACATGGATTCTCATAATAATGTCCATTCTTTTCAAGATTGGGCTACAAAAACACATTCCCCTTATTAGGATACACGATATTAATGCTTTGATTTAAGAAGAAAATCTTTTTTTCACCATTTTCTTTAGAATCAATGATCATCCCTAAAAAAAAGACAAACATGGACTCCCGTAATAATATCCATTCATTTCATGATTGGGCTTGTAAAACACATTCTTTTGTTTAGGATACATGATATTGATGCCTTGACTTTGCAAGAAAATCTTTCCTCTCTACCATTTTCCTAGGATCAAAGTTTGTCCTTCAGAAGAGACAAACATCGATTCTTGTAATAATTTTCATTCGTTTCATGATTGGGCTACAAAAACACATTGTCCTTATTAGGATACATGATATTGATACTTTGATTTCAAATGAAAAGCTTGTCTTTCCACCATTTTCATTAGAATAAAAGTTCATCCCTTAAAACATCTAAACATGGATTCTCATAATAATGTCCAATGTTTTCCTAATTGGGCTACAAAAACACATGCTTCCCATTGGGATGCACAGTATTAATGCTTTGATTTCAAACGAAAAGCTTTTCTTTTCACCATTTTCCTTAGAGCCAAAGTTCATCCATCAGAGGAGGCAAACATGGATTCTCAAAACAATGTCCTTTCTTTCTTGTGATTAAGCTACAAAAAGACATTCTCCTCATCGTATAAATGATATTGATTCTTTAATTTTAAAAGAAAAGCTTTTCTTTATGCTAAATTCATTAAAATCAAAGTTCATCTCTTAATGTCCATTGTTGTTCGAATTAGGCTGCAAAAACGCATGCTCCCTATTGGGATACCTAGTGTTGATGCTTTGATTTTATAAGAAAAGCTTTTTGTTCTACTATTTTCCTTAGAATCAAAACTTGTCCCTCATAAAAGACAATAATGGATTCTTGTAATAGTGTCCATTCTTTTTGTGATTGAGCAATAAAAACATATTCTCTTCATTGAGATACATAATACTGAGGCTTTGGTTTCGCAAGAAAATGTTTCTCTTCCACCATTTTCTTTTTAATCAAAATTTATCCGTCAAAAGAGACAAACATAGATTCTTGTAATAATGTCTTCTTTTTGTGATTGGACTCTAGAAACACATTTTCCTTGTTAGGATACACAACATTGATGCTTTGACTTTATAAGAAAAGCTTTTCTTTCTACCATTTTCCTTAGAATCAAATTTCTTCCCTTAAAGTATATGAAAATGGGTTTTTGTAGTAATGTCCATGCTCTTCATGATCGAGCTACAAAAGCACATCCTCCTTATTAGATACACAATATTGATGTTTTGATTTCACAAGACAAGCTTTTCTTTCCACCATTTTTCGTAGAATCAAAATTCATCCCTTAAAAGAGACATACATGGATTCTCACAATAATGTCCACTTTTGTCGAGATAGGACAACAAAAATGCATTCTTCTCTTCAGATACATGATATTAATGTTTTGATTTCACAAGATAACTTTTTTCTTCCACCATTTTTCTTACAACCAACGTTCGACCCTCAAAGGTTATGAATATAGCTTCTCGTAATAATGTCCTTTTTTCATGATTGCACCATAAAAGCACATTCTCCATGTTGGGATACATGATATTGATGCTTCGATTTCATAGGAAAAGCTTTTATTTCCATAATTCTCCTTAAAATCAAAGTTTGTCCCTTAAAAGAGATAAACATTAATTATCATAACAATGTCAATTCCTTTCATGATTAGGCTAAAAAAATACATTCTTCTTATTAGGATACATGATATTGATGCTTTAACTCACCGGTAAGGCTTTTCTTTCACCATTTTCCTTAGAATCATAGTTCATCCCTCAAAAAAGACAAACATTGATTCTTGTAATGATGTCCATTCTTTTCATGATTACGGTAAAAAAATACATTCTCTTTATTCAGATGCATGACACTAGTGCATTGATTTGCAAGAAAAGTATTTCTTTCCATAATTTTTCTTAGAATCAAAGCTCATCCCTTAAAAATAATGGACACAGATTCTCTTAATAATCCATTCTTGTCATTATTGAACTAAAGAAAAGCATTCTCCTTGTTGGGATAAATGACATTTATGCTTTGATTTCATAGGAGAAGCTTTTCGTTCCACCATTTTCCTTTGAATCAAAGTTCACCCCTCTAAAGTGATGAACATGGATTTTCATTATAATGTCCATTGTTTTTATGATTGAGCCACAAAAACATATTCTCCTTGATAGGATACATAAAATTACTACTTTGATTTCACAAGAAAAGCTTTTTCTTCCACCATTTTCATTAAAATCAAAGTTTGTCACTTAAAAGAGATTAACATGGACTTTCATAATAATGTCCACTCTTTTCATGATTGAGCTGTAAAAGCACACTCTTGTTGTTAGGATACACGAATTAATACCTTGATTTCAAAAGAAAAGCTTTTCTTTCTACCATTTTCCTTAAAATCAAAGTTCATCCTTTAAAAGTTACAAACATGGATTCTCATAATATATCCATTTCTTTCATGATTGTGCTACAAAAAAAAAATTCTGCTCGTTGGGATACAACAACGTTATTGGTTTGATTTTCCAAGAAAAGCTTTTCTTTCCACCATTTTCCTTATAATCAAAGTTTGTCCCTTAAAAGAGATTAACATGGATTTCGTCATAATGTCCATTCTTTTTATGATTGGGCTACAAAAACACATTCTCCTTATTGGGATATAGTATACTGATGCTTTGATTTCAGAAGAAAAGCTTTTATTTCAATTGTTTTCCTTAGAATGAATGTTCATCCCTCAAAAAAGATGGACATGGATTTTTGTGCCAATCTTCATTCTTTTCATGATGGCACTGTAAAAACACATTTTTCTCATTAGGATACACAATGCTAATGATTTGATTTCTAGAAAGAAGCTTTTCTTTCTAACTTTTTTTCTTAGAATCAAAGGTTATCCCTTAAAAGAGACAATGGATTCTCATAATAATTTCTATTCTTTTTGTAATTAGGCTACAAGAACACATTCTCCTATTAGGATACACAATATTGATATTTTGTTTTCGTAAGAAAAGTTTCTCTTCCCACCATTTTCATTAGAATCAAAGTTTATCCCTTAATCAAAAAAAGCACCGATTAATATAATAATATCTATTCTTTTCATGATTGAGCCTAAAAAACACATTTTCCTCGTTCGAATACATAATATTGATGGTTTGACTTCATAAAAAAAGCTTTTTATTCCATCATTTTCTTAGAATTTACGTTCATCTATCAGAAAAGACAAACGTGGATTCTCGTAGTAATGCCAATTATTTTTGTGATTGGGTTACAGAATACATTCTTCCTGTTAGGATACACGATATTGATGCTTTGGTTTCACAAGATAAGCTTTTCCTTCCACTGTTCTTTTTAGAATCAAAGTTCATCCTTTAAATAAGACGAACATAGATTTTAAAAATAATCTCTATTCATTTCATGATTAGGCTACAAAAACACATTTTCCTTACTGGGATACATAATATTGATGCATTGATTTCGTAGGAAAAGCTTTTCTTTCCACCATTTTCTTTTGAATCAAAGTTTATCCCTTAAAAGACACAAACATGGATTCTTGTAATAATCTCAATTATTTTTGTGATTAGGCTACAAAAAACACATTCTCTTAATTTGGATATACAATATTGATGCATCAATTTCACAAAAAAAAGCCTTTCTTTTCATTATTTTGCATAGAATCGAAGTTTATCCCTCAAAAGAGATGAACATAGATTCTTCTAATTATCTTTAGTTTTTTTCATGATGGTGCTGCAAAAGCACATTATCTTCCTTAAGGTGCATACTATTGCTTTGATTTGACAAGAAAAGCTTTTCTTGCCTTCATTTTCCTCAAAATCAAAGATTATCTAATAAAAGAAACAAACATGGATTCTCATCATAATGTCCATTCTTTTTATGATTAGGCTACAAAACACATTCTTTTTATTAGGATGCATTATGTTGATATTTTGATTTCATAAGTAAAGCTTTTCTTCCTACCAATTTCATTAAAATTAATGTTTGTTCCTCAAAAAGAGAAAAACCTTGATTCTCATTATAATATCCATTTTTTCATGATTAAGCTATAGAAATGCAATCTCCTTATTGGGATATACAATATTGTTTGTTTGAAAACTTTCATTTCAATCATTTTCCTTATAATCAAAGTTTGTCACTCAAAAGAGACAAACAATTAATGACCATTCTTTTTGGGATTAGGCTGCAAAAACACATTATCTTCCTTAGGATGCACAATATTACTTTGGTTTCAGAAGAAAAGCTTTTCTTTCCTTCATTTTCCTTAGAGTCAAAGTTCATCCCTTAAAAGAGGTGAACATGGATTCTTATAATAATGTCTATTCTTTTAGAGATTAGGCTGCAAAAACAAATTCTCCTTGTTTTGATACACAATATTGATGCTTTGATTTTAAAGAAAACCTTTTCTTTCCACCATTTTCCCTAGAATCAAAGCTCGTTTCTCAAAAGAGATAAATGTGGATTCTTGCAATAATCTCTATTTTTTGCTTAAGGCACTGCAAAAACACATTCTCTCATCGGGATACATATTATTGATGCTTTAATTTACAAGAAAAGCTTTTCTTTCCATAATTTTCTTTAGAATCAAAGTTTATCCCTCAAAAAAGATAAGCACAGATTCTTATAATATTGGCCATTTTTTTGTGATTAGGGTACGAAAATAGATTTTCCTCGTTAAGATACACTATATTGGTGCTTTGATTTCATAGGAAAAGCTTTTCTTTTGGCTATTTTCATCGAAACCAAGTTGCCCTTAAGAAAAAGGAACATCGATTCTCATAAGACAAACACAGATTCTTATAATATTGGCCTTTTTTTTGTGATTAGGGTACGAAAATAGATTTTCCTCGTTAAGATACACTATATTGATGCTTTGATTTCGCAAGAAAAGCTTTTCTTCTAACTATTTTCATCGAAACTAAGTTGCCTTTAAGAAAAAAGAACATTGATTCTCATAATAATGTCCATTCTTTTCATGATTGAGCTAAAAAACATATTCTCCTCATTGGAATACACAATACTGGTGCTTTAATTTTGCAAAAAAAATCTTTCCACCATTTTTCTTAGAATCAAAGTTCATCCTTGGAAAGAGATACACATTGATTCTCATGATCATGCCAATTTTTTTGGTGATTAGGCTATAAGAACACATTCTCTTCAGTATAATACACAAGAAAAGCTTTTCTTCCTACCATTTCCATTAAAGTCAAAGGTCATCCCTCAAAATAAAAGAACATTGATTCTTATAATAATGTCCATTTTTTCCATGATTAAGCTACAAAAACACATTTTCTTCATTTGGATACACAATATCGATGCTTTGACTACATAATAAAAGACCATTCATTCCACCATTTTCCTTAAAATATATATTCATCTGTCAAAAGAGATGAATATGGATTCTCATAATAATGTCCATTCCTTTTGTCATTGGACTATAGGAATACATTCTCCTTATTAGGATACAGGAAATTGATACTTTAATTTCACAAGATAAGCTTTTTTTTCCATCGTTTTCCTTAAAATCAAAGCTTGTCTATCAAAAGAGATGAACATGGATTTTCATAGTAAGCTCTATTCTTTTCATGATTGGGTTATAAAAGCACATTTTCTTTATTTTGGGGTACACAATATTGATGCTTTAATTTCACTTGAAAAGCTTTTCCTTCCATCATTTTCCTTAGAATCAAAGTTTATCCCTTAAAAGAGACAAACATGGATTCCATAATAATGTCCTTCTTTTTGTGATTAGGCAACAGAAACATGTTTCCTTTATTTGGATACAAAACACTGATGCATTGATTTTAGAGGAGAAGCATTTCTTTCCACCATTTTCCTTAGAATCAAAGTTTATTCCTTAAAAGGGATGAACATGGATTCTTGTAATAATCTTTATTCTTTTCTTGATGGCATTGCAAAAATACATTCTCCTTGTTAGGATACATAATATTGATGCTTGATTTCACAAGAAATGCTTTTCTTTCAACCATTTTCCTTGTAATCAAAGTTGAAATCCAAAAATAGATAAATATAGATTCCTACAATAATGTCTATTCTTTTTGTGATTAGGGTATGGGAACATATTTTTCTGAATAGGATACACTTTATTAATGCTTTGATTTCATAAAAAAGCTTTTGATTTCATTAGAATTAAAGCTCATCCTTCAATAGAAACGAACTTCGATTCTCATAATGGTGTCCATTCTTTTCATGATTAAGCTACAAAACCATAATTTGCTTATTGGGATACACAATATTGATGTCTTGATTTTGCAAGAAAAGATTTTGTTTCCACCATTTTACTTAGAATCTAAGTTCATCCCTTAAAGGAGATGAACATGAATTTTCATAACAATCTCTAATTTTTTCATGATTAGACTACAAAAATGCATTCTTTCGGTTGGGATACACAATATTGATGCTTTAATTTTGCAGGAATAGCTTTTCCTTTCACCTCTTTTCCTTAGAATCAAAGTTCATCCCTTAAAAGAGATGAACATGGATTCTTATAGTAATTTCCATTCTTTTTTTGATTGGACCATAAAAAAACATTCTCCTCATTTGAATACATGATTTTGATGCTATGATTTCATAAGAGAAGCTTTATTTCCATTTTTTTCTTTAGAATGAAAGTTTTTCCCTCAAAAGTGACAGTCATGGATTCTCGTAATAATGTCCATTCTTTTCATGATTGGCCATAAAAATGCATGCTCCTTGTTGGGATACATAATATTGATGCTTTGATTTCACAAGAGAAGCTTTTCATTCCATTATTTTCATTTGAATCAATGTTTATCCTTTACAAGAGACGAACATGGATACTCAAGATAATGTCCATTCTTTTTGTGTTTGGGTTACAAAAATACCTTCTCATCCTACACAATATTGTTGCCTTGATTTCACAAAAAAAGCTTTTCTTTTTGCCATTTTCCTTAAAATTAAATTTTGTCCTTGAAAAGAGACAAGAATGGATTCTCTAATAATGTCCATTGTTTTTATGATTGGGTTATAGAAGCATATTCTTCTTATTGGGATACACGATATTGATGCTTTCATTTCACAAGGAAAGCTTTTCTTTCCTCCATTTTCCACAAAATCAAAGTTTGTACTTGAAAAGAGATGAACACAAATTCTTGTAATAATCTTAATTCTTTTTGCGTTGGCACTACAAAAACATATTCTTTTCGTTTGGATACACACTGTTGGTGCATTGACTTCGCGAGAAAAGCTTTTATTTTCACTATTTTCCTTAGAATTAAAGTTCACGCCTAAAAAAAATGAATGTGGATTCTTGTAAAAATGCTTATTCTTTTTGTGATTAGGCTACGAAAGCATATTTTCCTCTTTAGGATGCACTATATTCATATTTTTATTTCACAAGGAAAGCTTTTCCTCCTACAATTTTCATTAGAATCAAAGTTCTATTTTCATTAAAATTCAAAGTTTATCCCTTAAATGAGAAGATCATGATTCTCATGATATTGTCCATTCTTTTCACGATTGAGCAATAAAGGCATATTCTTCTCGTTGGGATATACAATATTGATGCTTTACTTTTCTAAGACATTCATTTCCACTATTTTCCTTAGAGTCAATGTCTATCACCATAAGAAGACAAATATGTATTCTAAAAATAATGACCATTATTTTTGTGATTAGGCTGTAAAAACATGTTCTCCTCTTTAGGATACACGATATTAGTACTTTGATTTCATAAAAATAGCTTTTCTTTCCACCATTTTCTTTAGAGCCAAAGTTCATCCTTCAAATGAGATGAACATTGATTATCATAATAATGTCCATTCTTTTAGTGATGGGCTATAGAAACATATTTTCCTCATTTGGATATACGATATTGATGCTTTGATTTCAAAAGAAAAGCATTTCTTTCCACCATCTTCCCTAGAATCAAAGTTCATTCCTCAAAAGAGATGAAATCTTCATTCTTTTCTTAAGACCGTAGCAAAAACACGTTTTTCTCATTGGGATACATAATATTGATGCTTTGATTTCACAAGAAAAGCTTTTCTTTCTACCATTTTCCTTAGAATCAAAGTACAATCCCCAAAAGAGATAAACATAGATTCTCAAAATAATGCCCATTTTTTTGTGATTAGGTACGAAAACACATTCTTCTGATTAAGATATACTATATTAACGCTTTGATTTTAAAAGAAAAGCATTTCTTTCCACTATTTTCCCTAGAATCAAAGTTCATTCCTCAAAGGAGACAAACATGGATTCTTGTAATAATCTTCATTTTTTTTTCTTGAGGGCATAGTAAAAACACATTTTCTCGTTAGGATACATAATATTAATGCTTTGATTTCACAAGAAAAGCTTTCCTTTTCACCATTTTCCTTAGAATCAAAGTTCAGCCCCTTAAAAGAGACGATCATGGATTCCCATAACAATGCCCATTTTTTCGTGATTAGGTATGAAAACAAATTCTTTTCATTAGGATGCACTATATTGATGCTCTGATTTCATATGAAAAAGCTTTTTTTTCCACCATTTTCATTAGAATCAAAGTTCATCCCTAAAAAAAATAGATTCTCATAATAATGTCCGTTCTTTTCATGATTGAGCTATAAAATCACATTTTGCTTATTGGGATACATAATATTGATGCCTTGATTATGCAAGCAAAGCTTTTCTTTCCACCATTTTTGTTAGAATCTAAGTTTAACCTTTAAAGGAGTTGAACATGGATTTTCATAATAATCTATAATCTTTTCATGATTGGGCTACAAAAAAATTCTACTGGTTGGGATACACAATATTGATACTTTGATTTTGCAAGAAAAGCTTTTCTTTCCACCATTTTCCTTAGAATCTAAGTTCATCCCTTAAAAGGGATGAGCATGGATTCTTAAAATAACGTCTGCTCTTTTCATCATTACGTTACAAAAACCTTACTGGGATACATAATACTGAGGCTTTGATTTCATAAGAAAAGCTTTTCTCTCCATTATTTTCCTTTGAACCGATATTCGTCTCTCAAAAGAGGTGAACATAAATTCTCATAACAATGTCCCTTCCTTTCATGGGTAGTTTACAAAAACACATTCTCCTTATTGGGATACATGATATTAGTGCTTTAATTCACTGGTAAAGCTTTTCTTTCCACCATTTTCCTTAAAATCATAGTTCATCAATCAGAAAAGATGAACATGGATTCTCATACTATCATCCATTTTTTTAAGCTATAAACACATTCTCCTCATTGAAATGCATTATTTTAATACTTTGATTTTGCAAAAAAAAAAGCTTTTCTTCCCACGATTTTCCTTAGAATCAAAGTTCATCCCTTAAAAGACAGACATGGAGTCTCATAATAATTCTCATCCATTTCATGATTGGACCATAGAAAAACATTCTCCTAATTAGGATACATGACATTAATGCTTTGATTTCACAAGAGAAGCTTTTTTTCCATCACTTTCTTTAGAATCAAAGCTTCCCCCTCAAAAGCAATGAACATGGATTCTCATAATAGTGTCTATTCTTTTCATGATTAGGCCACAAAAATACATTCTCCTTGTTAGGATACACGATATTGATGCTTTGATTTAACAAGAGAACCTTTTTATTCCACCATTTTCATTAGAATCAAAATTCATCCCTCAAAAGAAACAAAGGTGGATTCTCATAATAATGTCCATTCTTTTCATGTTTGGGTAAGAAAAACACCTTTCCGTCCTTAGGATAGACGATATTGTTGCTTTGAATTCAGAAGAAAAGCTTTTATTTTTTTTATTTTTCTTAGAATCAAAGTTCATCCCTCAAAAGAGATAAACATGGATTCTTGTAATAATGTTCATTATTTTCGCGATTGGGCTACAAAAGCACATTCTCTTCATCAGGATACATGATATTGATGCTTAGATTTCACTAGGAAGTTTTTTCTTTCCACTTTTTTCTATAGAATCAAAGTTTATCCCTCAAAATAGATGAAAATGGATCCTTGTAATAATCTCCGTTCTTTACATGGTGGCGCTACAAAAACATATTCTCCTCATTAGGATACACAATGTTGATACTTTGATTTTACAAGAAAACCTTTTTTTTCACTATTTTCCTTAGAGTCAAGGTTTATCACTCAAAGAAGACCAACCATGTTCTCGAAATAATGGCCATTCTTTTCGTGGTTGGGCTATAAAAATGCATTCTCATCTTTAGGATACACGATATTAATGCTTTGATTTCACAAGAAAAGCTTCTCTTTCTACCATTTTCTTTAGAATTAAAGTTTATCCCTTAAAAGAAACGAACATGGATTCTTGTAATAATGCCCATCCTTTTTGTGATTAGGCTATGAAAACACATTCTTCTTATTAAGGTGCACCATACTAATATTTTGATTTCATAAGAAATGTTTTTCTTCCCACTTTTTTTGTTAGAATCAAAGGTCTATTTTCATTAAAAATCAAAGTTCATCCTTCAAAAGATAAGAACCTTGATTCTCATAATAATATCCATTCATTTCATGATTAAGCTACAAAAGCACGTTCTCCTTATTAGGACACATAATATTGGTGCTTTGATTTTGCAGGAGCTTTTATTTCCATCATTTTCCTTAGAGCCAAGGTTCTTCACTCAAAGGAGACCAACCTATATTCTTGAAATAATGACCATTACTTTCGTGATTTGGCTGCAAAAACACATTCACCTCTTTGGGATATATGATATTGATGCTTTGATTTCACAAGAAAAGCTTTTCTTTCCACCAATTCCCCTAGAGTCAAAGTTTACCCCTCAAAAGAGACAAACATGGATTATCATGACAATGTCCATTCTTTTAGTGGTTAGGCTACAGATTATTAGGATACACGATACTAATGCTTTGATCTCTTGAGAGAAGCATTTCTTTCTACTATTTTAATAGAATCAAAATTCATTTTTGTTAAACTTTTTAGTGGTGAATGAAATCAAGAGGGGGTGAATTAATTTCTCATAATTTTGATAAATTAAAATTTTGATAGACAAACTTGAAAAATCCAAACAATAAACTTTCGGAGTGCAATTTAGTGAATGAAAATAAACAATCAAGGAAAAGGGAAAGAAGAATCAAACTCAATGATTTATAGAGGTTCGGCTTCAATTACCTACGTCCTCTACGTTGGCCACACTTGCCTTGGATTTCCACAATTCAATAACTTGAATTGTTCCCCTTTCAAGGATAAGGTATAACCTTTACACTCCCTATCTTTCAAGGGTAAGATAGAAACCTTTACCCCTATCTTTTATGGCTAAGATAGAACCTTCTCTGTACTTTTCAATGGCTAAATAGTAACCTTCCCTTTTAAAAAGGATATTGGTGTAAACAAATAAAACCTCTAAAGGTTAGGTGTTTACAGGAATTTTAGCTCAAAGAAAAAGTGTATCTAAAGATACAAAATGAAGAATACAAAAATAGGAAGAATTACTCCTATACAAAGATAAACTAGTTAATAAAAGATGAAGGATTTGACTTTAAACATAAACTCTTGGTTTCTCTTGTTGTTGAAGGTGCTAGAGTGGCTTATTTATAGCCTTGATCATGATTTTAGCCGTTGGGAACATTTAGTGAAGGAATATAGCCATTGGAGCTTTTGAAATGTTGTTTCCTGTTGTTCCCGTGCTCTGTATCGATACAATTAAGTGGGTATCGATACATTGTGCTTAACGGTCCAAAATATGATCGTTAAATAGTGTTGTATCGATACATGATGCTCTGTCTCGATACATAAACAGTTCTGTATCGATATAGGATGCTCTGTCTCGATACATGAATAGTGATGAACAGCATTTTAAGATACTGCCAAGTATTGTATCGATATATACACATAATGTATCGATACTTTCACATGAAAATCAATTTTAAAAGGTTTTTCATGACTTTAAAACATGTAAAACTTATATAAAAAATGTTTT
>JBBYHO010539677.1:0-13481 GCA_038382025.1 Adansonia gregorii
AATTTATAAATCTATATTTCTATATTATTTAGATTAGTGAAGTCAAGGTTATTAATCTTTCATTTTTGCTTATATATATATTTTTAAAAATATTCATGAATCAAATCGAATTAGATTTGAGCTTAAAAAATTTTAGTTTTAAAATATAAAATAAAAAAATATAAATTCAAAGTTTAATTTAATTGATTTTTCAAATTTTAATAGTTATAATTCTTTTCTCTATTCCCATATATATTTTAATATATTATATTTTTAATTTTTAATATATATATATATATTTATTTATATAAGAAAACACTTTCGCTGCTGCTGTAAACAACTTTCACCTAACTCCTCTATGATAAAACGAAAAGGATTGTCCAGTATTTAGTACCAGACTTGACCCCTAGCTTCCATGGCAATGGGATCATTATGCTATAAAAATAGATTTACCGTCTTTTTTTTTAACTTCAAATCCTGTACCTCAGCTATAAATGTATATATACCCAAACGGCCTAGTAAATTGTAAGTAGCATAAAATGCAGGACCAATCATATTGGATTTTTTTACCAGAGACCAAATCATACAGGGTTGGAATTTTGGGCAACCCGAACTCGCCAACGAAACCATAGGATATACAATGAATTAAGAGTCATCGTTAACCCGAAACCGAACATCCCCGAAAGAAGTATAGCAACAACAGCCTTTAAATGGAGCTGCAAACAAATTTAAAATACTTTAGAACAAAGCTTTCAAAACATTTCTATTGATGCCATTAATGAATGAGAACTGCTTGCCAAGAGATGCTAGTTTTCACGAAAAGGACATCGACTTATGTTGCTCTGATTTTTCGTTTTTCTTGAAGTACTTATTTCCGACACATTTTTAGACATGGGTCGGAGATATCACCCTCTAAACACCGTCTAAACTATTTTGCTCCAACTTTTCATTTTTTTTTTAGCATCCGTGTAACACATTTTCTATGAAAAGATAGAACATACCTGTCGCACACATATTTGTGTCCGACACTTACAACCGAATCTAAGTAACATCGCCTCCAAATACATAAAAAACTACTTAGACAAAATTGATCATATCCATATCAGATACATATTTGTATCAGACATTCACATCCAAATCCGAGTAACATAGACATTGACACTCGAGTAAAGGATAGAACAAGTTATATGTTATCATGAAATTTAGTAGACTAAGCAAAATATATATGGAATGCTTTTAAGTTTTAACTATTACTCACCACAGAATAGAATACATGGACAATTAATGCAACAAATCCGAATTCGAGCGCTGCATATGTCCATATATACTCCTTGATTGCTGCAAACCAAACGACTGAATATTAAAACAATCACAACTCGTGCAGAAATGTAATTTTTCGAGGCTCAGCCATACCTAAGGTGACCGCAAAAATTGATCCTAAGAGGCCCAGTGTGAATGCAAATGGTGCTGCGATCATAATTGCTTGAGTCTTCATTTTCTGAATCTACAAAGTGGCAATGGCATAAAATCAACATCGTTAACCTAATGAGGATGATGACCTAACATAGAATGCCATTTGTGTATAAATTTATGGGAGAAAATAGAAAAAGATTGATTGTGTTTCTTCAATTTATGTCGACAAGTCAAACGATGTTGGCTCATGACACTTTCTGCTCTTCCATGCTTAGCTTATGAATTAGGTTGAGCCACTAATTGAACTTAATGCGCTCGGATAACATCCAATTCAGAAAAAATAAAAATATCGATTCAAATTTAAATTTCTCCTAAGGCAAAAGGGGCATACCAGTAGCTGCTCAAGGAAGAAGAAATAGCATATTACGCTAATTAACACAAGCACCACGAAATCCTGCCAGGCACTGCATACTTGAAGTAAGTTTTTAAATTAGGAAAAGGCTAATTCTCAAGAAATAATTACGACATAGAATAGTTATTAATGTTATTTTTTTTACTTCTTCAGCAGCGAACGTAGTATCGGTAAGTACCACTAAGCAAAGACTTCTAAAACGGATGAGAACAATGCCAAATAAAACAAAGATCTGGTTTGAACAAGCATTTGAAGACAATGCCGCTAGCTTCAAGTTCATTATTAAACAGTCACAGTTTAAGATCAATCATAATCTGGTGCAAGATAACTAGATTAATAGCTACCTCACGGTTTCTGATGGTAGGTTCTGCGAATTAACATTCTGTCTATTACCCCTTCGAGCAGTCGTAGGAACCCGTAGTAAAGTTACGGGTAAGTTCCGCACTTCTTGCCCACATACATCGCAGTTTTTGTTTCCTTTTGTACTAAACCATTTAATGGCACATGCTTCGTGCACGAGTTGAAGGGCACCTTTGCAGCTGCATTCCATTTTGAGCGTATTTTCCTCTTCACACACATCGAAACAGATTCTGCAGACAGCTTCCTCTTCTGGAATCTCCTCGTCATTGCTTTCCGCTGCAACAACATTAATTTGATCTGCATCGCCATAGGAACATGAAATCAACCTCAAAACCAAAACCAATAAACCAACAATAAATCAAATCGAAAGTTGAAAATACCGGGTTGCAAGTCCAGACCAATTTGCATGATCAAAGGCAATAGAAATAATGGGAAAAATGAAATACAAAAATAGTCATTAAGTGTATGTACCATCACTGTTATCCGCATGGACATTCTCTTTACGTGTACCAAAAGATGCCGATCTTACTATAACAATATTTCGCCCGGGCACCGACAAGGACCTTGAAATCACAGCTCGCTTTGCTCCTTTCTGCATAAAAATTAATGTAATCATCTCAAATTCTTTAAAATTAATGTTATTTTCCATTATTATAGCAGTGGATATCTTCAGATTTCACCAAGTGGTTCTAGACAGGGCTTAAACTATGCTGCTCCTACTCTTCATTTTTCTTGAAATACCTATATACGACATGTTTTCGGACATGGGTATGGGGCTATGACCCTCTAAGGATCCTTCAAGTACATGAAAAAAACTTAGCAAAATTTATCCGACACTTGCCATGACTCCTAGTAACATAGGGCTTAAATAAGGAGAAGGATGTGTGAATAGGCAGTTGATTTCGTAGAAAACAACTAAATTGGGTTGTGACAAATTGGATGATAATTTTCGGCATAATAGATATGCTAGTATCCAAGCGGACGAAAATATTATTCAAAGTTGAAAAAATAGTCAGAACCAAATGAAACATACATTTGTTTTATTTTGTTCAACAGCCAATATTTCCGAAGGCGCGTTAACTGACGGGGACAAATTTGATGCAGGTGTAACAGGCAGAGACGTACATCTTTTCCCATAAAACGGGGATGGGAAACTAGCCATGTTCGGAATTTCAGGACCTGTCTTGCTGTCTGGCATGAGGAGGGAACTTCTCTCGCCATCGGCTATAATACCTTTTTTCTTGAAGCTTAAGCCACGCAAGAAGCCTCCTGATGATGAACTACCTTTACTGGAACCCTGGGACTGAAGCAAACCCTTTCCACTACGGCTACCAAATCCTAGCGGTCTAGGGGGTATTTGAAGTGAAAGACCGGATTGCCTTCCCCTTGGTTCGGGTATTGAAACTTCATTATCTGAGGGTTCCACAGATGAAACGTTTGCCTGCATTTCATAAAGGTTTAATGCAGCTTCAAGCAATTTCTTCAATAAGCTTCGAGAAAACATTCAACACTATGACAAATCATACGACACCTCCAATCAAAGAATATGGCAATTACAAACCCCAAATCATTTTCCCAGATAAATGATAAAATCCGAAAATTTGATGCCCTAGGCTAAGATCCAACCAGAATTTCGCAAATGTATTTGTGGACATGGTCATTAGCAATGGTTAATATCAAAATCTCCCAAATTTTAGGTCTTACCTGGAAGAAGCCTTGATTTCAACCTAGAAAAGAACAAGGTATTGCCTTATGTCACAAAAAGGAACAATCCGTTATTGATTTCATTACTTTCAGGTACCACTATAAGGAAGAGAAAACCAAAAGAAATGCAAAAGCAATGATCCTAACAATATCCTACATTTCAAATGTTGCCTTTTATGACACTAGATCATCCAACCCCCCATCCTCCAGAAAAAGTAAAAAAAAAAAAAAATGATATTCCCTAATGTTATTGCTAATATCATAATATGCTGCATCCAACTATGCAAAAGAAAAAAAACCAATATATATATATATATATTGCCAGTCATTTCCAATTTACCTCAATGATTAGAATATAAGACCATTAGATTGGATTAAAAGATATAAAACCAAGGTACTATTCCTAGCTACATTGCTTCAACTCTTAGTTTTCTTGAAGTACTCATGTTCAACATATTTTTGACATAAGTATCGGGATATGATCCTTTAAAGACCCTCTAAATATATGAAAAAACTCAAAAAAATTGAACATATCCGTATCCGACACTTATACTCGAGTCCAAGTAACATTAATTCCTAGTTATTTCCTTTAGACCTCTACTATTAAAGATCAAAAGGAAATCTGGGCAAAGAATTTTATCATAAAAAGGGGTTTATAAACCACCAAAATAAACTAGTAAAAGATACCCTAAAACATTGTAATATCAACAATCTCAGATCATAATAAACAACAACATTAAATTAGCCAAATTTTAAACTAAGGTACACAAAGCAAAATATACTTGCAAAGGAAATATTATAAATTCACACCATTCACTAAATACTAATTAATGAAATTTACTTTCAAAAGAATGGAATTAAAAACTGAAAAGCTTTCAACCATTATCTAAGTACTACTAATTAATAAACATTTAGAATCCCCTATCTGGAAAATCAAGCAAAACTTAAAGAACATAATTTTGTTTACATATCTAGATATAGAAAGATAAAAAAAATAAAAAATAAAAATAAAAAGAGTGATCAAGAGAAAAACCCGAGAAGAACCACTAACAACTCCATTGCTGGCAGCTTCTCCTTCCACTTCAGTTGCTTGCATTGTTAGTTCTTAGGTAACCCTCCAAGAATCCCAAGAAAAATAAATAAATAAATATCTACAAATAAAAAGAAGGAAGAAAAAGAGAATACTTAATGCAATCCAGCAGAGATTGAGCAATGAAGAATCTAAAAGAACGGTGGAAAGATAGTACTATGGGAAAAGAAAAAAACCTAAATCTATAAAAAATTCCCTCTTATATAATAATTATTAAATTATTTTTACAGATGAACAAATGAAATAATTTATTTTTATATAAAATTAATATAAGACTAATAACATTAATAATTGACGCACTGAGGAAACTTGTCTGAAAGCCAGCTTTTCGTTTCCTTTGCCGCTTTGTCAAGTCATCTTAGTTGCTTTTCTACTCGCTTGCGATTATAATACTTTACCTACTCGCTGATAGCCACATAATAAATAATACGTATATTTTACATTCCACTTGAAAAATAAAAACCCCTTTTTATTCCCTTAAAATTTTGGAAAATTAAATGGAAAAAATTTTCTTTTCTACCTTTATTTTTCTTTGTCTTTCTGACAAAACCTTTGTGGTTGTCTTTTTCTTTTTTATTGTAATAACACAGTGATTATGTATGCCTTTGTTAGATTAGAATAAATAATTTGATTAATTAATTAAGTAATTTAAATCAATATAAATTTTCATTATAAACTATGGTGTAGAGTGAATACAATTTCAAAGGAAAAAAATTGTGAATAGAAACATTTTTAATTCTAGTATTTTTATTTTAATTGTTTGCTAAGGTTTCCTTATTAAAGTATTGTTACTAGACTTTTCAACTTAGGTATTGTCTGCTATATAGTCTTTGATATTTGAAAATTAATTAGTTTAAATTGACAGCATTTCACCTGCATTTTATTTATTTATTTATTATTATTATTATTATTATTATTTTATAATTATTTAATTATTAGATAGAATTATGTAATGATCTATCAATTAAAAGTTTAAATTACATGTAATATTTTTATAAATTTATAAATTTAAGATTATAATTGATTAATTATAAATTATAAGTGACATGCTTAGATTGAAATTACAATTTGAAATAACAAGTTTGTTATGTGGAATACAATCCAAGATTTCAAATATATAATAAAATCATATTTTAAAGTTTCTCTATAAAAAATTAGATTGAAATAAAAAGTAAAATATTAGTAATTGTTGCACCACAATATTTGCATGTGAGAGTGGGGTTGGATTTGGAATTTAATGTGAAATGAAGCAAGTGGGAAAGTGTGGAATAAATTCTGGGAGTTCATGGGGTAGGTGTATGGTTACCATCATACATTAATTACCCTAAAATAGTTAGGAAAATTTCTATATTCAAGCAATTTTTTTAGTTAATTTGGTTAAACTGCTTTTTTTTTTTTCATTTTTCTCACATTTTTTACTATGTTTGAAGAGTGAGGAAGAAAATATTAAAACAGACAAAAAAAAAAAAAGCTAGAAGAATCTATTTTGAGTTAAATATTCATTTAGTCTATGTATTTTATTTTGGATTTTAATTTAGTACTAAAAAAATTTAAATTTAATATTGAGCTTTTATTTTGTCAAGGATGTTGGTTCTTTGAATTAATATTTTAGATAAACGCTAACGCGATAATCAATAACCAACGAAAAGCTTGATATAAAATAAAATGCCATGTTAACATTAAAAAATTAAAAGAAAAATAATTTTTTTATTTTTTAAACTTTTTATGATGGCTTGGCATTTTGCTATGTTCACACTCTCATTTGCTATCAACTGTCACATTAATTTTTGACTAATAATGTTAATTTAAAGCGTTAATATGTTTGAAGGAATGAAAATTTAAATATCAAATTAAAAATTGAGTAAAAGTATAAGGATTAAATGAGTATTTAATCCATTTGTTTTCCATTTTTCATCTTTATATTTGTTTTTATTTTTGCCAAATTATAAAATTTGGTTTAGGAGCAGACAAAAAGAAATTAGAAAAAAATATAAATTTGTATATATAATTAGATTATGAATAATAAATATGATCATTAATAATTAAGTGTTTTTAAGTTTTTATATACAATAAATATAAATATTAAGTACCTTATTTTCAACTAAGTTATTCTAAATAAAAAAAAAAAATCTAAGGGATTTCCTAGGATTCAACTATAACTTCGAGATTAAAATAGGCAATTAGTATATTTATATGGGATTTGTTAACAAGTGCACTTATTTTTTAAAAGTTATTATGTATAGTAATATTTTTGACATGGATCTATGTAATTTTTTAAAAATATTTTAAAAATATTTATATTCAATCTCTGTATTTAATATATATTTAGATATAAATATAAAAATATAAAAATATAATATTTTAAAGAGCTCTCGCAATACCTCGAGCTTCAGTTTACTTTTCTAGTGTCAGACAAGCGAGCTCGGAAGAGTTCCCTGGGAGAAAATCATGATGCATGAGTTTGTAGATGTTCCCCAGCAAAAAGTTTGGTATATGCGACTTGTTTCTAGCAAAAAGCGTCAATAGAAAGAATGACTATGTCGTCGGAAGATAAAAAGAAAATAATTATAAATATTCAAATTTAAAGCTCAAATTTGTTTGTATAAATAAATTAGATTAAGCTTTAGATTTATTTCTAAAGAGTTTGTGATTTTCTTTAAAATTAAATTTCGGATTTATTACTCACGACTTTCAATGCTAAAATTCATTATTGTAGTTTGCTTATAAACATTACAATGGCTGTATAAGCATTATTTTTTGATGTTGTAAAACTATTCTGAACCAGAGACTTTTGACCCTCTGAAATCTATATAATATAATCCCTTAAACATTGAAACGGATGATTTCTTCCAAGCATGCGGATCTTACTAGCTAGTAAGCAATAGATTACATATTCAGTGCATCTCTGGATTGCCTCTAGGCAATTATGTGATTCTCTAATAGATTCGATAATTTCGGATGATAAAATAACATGACATAAATATATGAATTTATTAAATTTATATAAATATATAATATTTTATATAATTATAATACGTAACAATAATACGGTACGAATAAATGGACTGTAAGTTGTCTCATGGAGCAAAGCATGACGTTGGTATTTTTTGGATCAAGTTATCCCTGAAGCAGATATAACTGCTAATTTGCTTCGTTTGGTCATCTTGAACTATCATCTGTCATTTCTCAGACAGTAGCCTAACATGATTGGATTAACAATGACGGCTATCACAGTTTAAAAGAAAGAAATATGGGAGGAACGATTTGGTCGTCGCTGGTTGCACATCTATGCTTATATTATTCGGATTTGAAAAATGAATATCGACGAATATGTATTTGACATAGATATATTTATATTTTTTTATATTTATCTAAGTATTAAAAAATTATTTAAAGAATCGTGTCTTCATATTTATGTCTTGACATGCATCAAACACGAAAGTCGAGAATGGCACCTTTTCGACCAAAGATAAAAGGGGCAGAAACGAATGAAGCCATTGTCACTTTTCTGGGGCTTGACCATGAAATCCCCTACTTGACCAGGAAGTAATGTTTGGAGGAGCGAACCAAGTTACGTGGAGACAATTTAAGTTCTAAGCATTCTATTTAAGGATTGAATCATGAAATCCCCTGTGTCGTTCCGTTCTTAAAACTTCGAGAATCGAAAATCTGATAACCGGAACTAAAACTTCATCATTTTAATCATGCGATTGTCAGGAGTCATAACTTGACTTTCAATCTCAATGAAAGTATTGATCTTAAGAAACAACTAAACCAGAATTTTGATCATGAATCTAGTCTTTAAGTTCCATTTTTGGTATGTATCCGAGCAGCCTCATCTTAAAGGAACTGTCTTCCAAACCATTCAAACAATTCCGCAAAAAAACAAAAGAATTTTCATGTTCTCCAATGGTTATCGTTCAGACCTTTTTCTTAGTATTTTGGCAGGTGTAATCAACTAGAGTCCTGCCCTCGAAATTTAATTCAAAATAAAAATTAAATTACTCAATTTCGTTTGATTAAATTTAGTTTATTAAGTAAAAGAAATAAATTTAATTTTCATGCTTAACCTTTTAATTTGATTATTTGTATTCGAACTCAAAGTTCGAATTCAAGTTCAAGTCTAGATTTTTAAACATCATTAAAAATATATGTTAAAAATAAAAATTTCTATTAGGCTCGCGAGGTTTTCAAGTCCAGTATTAAAAACTCAAATTTAGCTCATTCAATAATTTTGTTAAAATTTAAACTTAATTCAACAACAATCAAAACGAATTTAAATTTTTTTGAACTGAACTGAAGAACTTATTGTCACGTAACACGTAACACTCAAAGGCTTTGAGAAGCACTTGATCTTAATTTTAGTGGTAATCTTTCCAATGTGAAGACAATTAGTGCTAATCACACTGAAAATTAAAAAAAAAAAGAGACATCATTCAACTCTCTGAACATGATGTTTGTCGGTAGAACCCAATTGTTTTTAGACAACATAAAGTTCGCAATTCCATGTTCTGATCACCTTTGCCGTCAGCAAAAGCAAAGGAGGATCCAACTTGGGAGTTTCAAATTTGCTGCAAAGGGTTGCCTAAAAGGCTAAAATTGCACGAGTTTTGCAATTTTTGGTCAGTGGTCAGAGCTCTTTATTGTCTGTTGCTTCCTTGCTTGATGAATTTAGAAAGTTAAAATATCACTGTAAAAAGGCACTGTTTTACTCAACTACAACTTTTTGGCCTGCCTGAATTAGTGAACAAACATTTTACCAGACGACTGACGCCTCTTAACGTGTGGTAACCATAGCGTGTGCCTTAAACAGGTCGCTAAATCAGGAGCGATTGTAATGGAAATTAAAGGTATTATCACCCCTGAGTCATCCTAGCGTCATAACTACAGTGCTTCTAGATCAGTAGGAAAAGATTGGAACCGAACCAGAGTTTCCACTTCACTTCTGATTTAATGGGTCGAAATTTGACATGTGATCCTTGTGATTTAGACAAGAAGTGACTATAAGATGTGGATATACGTTTTGTATGTTTTATTTTTAATAATTATTTTATATATTTAAAAAATTATTATTATGTATTCGTATTTAAATATATGTTAAAAATAAATTTTAAATGCGAATGATTTAAAAAAAATAAAGAGTTGAAAAAGTAACGTAACATAGAACATGACAATGTGATTTTGATTAGTGATTTAATCTTATTTATGGAGATAGTCATCCAATATCTTCAACTTTAATAATTGCATTTTTGTGACTTTATCATAAAAAAAAAAAAATCATACTCCTAGTGGGGTTAACTTGGTTTTCTGTTTAGTCCCATTTGACGCGAATTGGTTCCTAGAATCAAATTCTAGAATAAAAACCCTGTTGTGTGACATGTTGCTGTCTTCCAGGGAACCCCCAAGATTTCAACAATCAACAGCCTAGTTTTCAATGATCTAAGGCCATGACTTGAAAAAAAAAAAAATTCAATGGATCGATGGATGACATGAAACCCACCAATAAAAATGGATTTTCAAGCGAAAACCTAACACCCTTTAAACTAAAAAAGGTGATATGAATGGTTGTAGTCAATGCTCATCATTCATCAATGTATTAACTTGGCAAGAACATATTTAAAAAAAAAAACAATATAAATATGAATAAACCCTAGAATAGAAAGATCATAGCTAACTTTTTTGCTTTCTCTTAAACTTTCTAGAGAGCTTGAAATATATATACATGGAAAACAACAATGGAATAGTGGATGTTTCTTGCTTCTTCCTTGTCGAAGATAGTGGGGACTCCGAGATGGATTGTGGTTTACCCATCAAGCAGCGTCAAAGCATGGATATGGCTACTGCTGGTGGCGGCGGTGGTGAAGATGATGCCGAGTCATGTAGCTGTGACACAATTAATAATGAGAGACTTGATGATTTTTATGAAGTAATTCTTCAACTTGATGATGACGAAGACCAAGATATAATTGATTGTCATGAGCCAGCTGCTGCCGCT
The DNA here is from genome assembly GCA_038382025.1 of Adansonia gregorii. Taxonomy (NCBI): domain Eukaryota; kingdom Viridiplantae; phylum Streptophyta; class Magnoliopsida; order Malvales; family Malvaceae; genus Adansonia; species Adansonia gregorii. Next base: position 10,954 of record JBBYHO010539677.1, read on the forward strand.
GGGTCGAGCAGTTGCAGTTGCTGTTGTTGCAAAATGTGGTCTATAGATGATGGTGAAGCCACTGGATATAATATATCAGCTGATGATGATGATGATGATAAGACAGGAGATCGGAAACCAAGGTTTGATTTATGCAGAGAGGTAATGGATGGTATGGAAGATAGGCTGTTTTGGGAGACTTGCATCGCAGTCGGATACCCCTTGAATTGAACCTTTACTTCTTTTCTCTTTGTTTCCTGCACTTCTTCTTTCTAGCAAAACAAGAGAAAATCGAACCTGAAGCTTAATTCAATTAGATCGCACAGTTACTTTTAAAAAAAAATATTTAGTAAATCTGAAATTCGAATTTTAATGTTTTCCTCGGGTCATGGACTTTATTGTTTATATGTGGGTTTTCCTTTAGAAAAATCTAGAGTATGAGACTGCTCCATACATATAGTTGATGTTAAAGAGCTCAAAATATGTTTAAAAAAATGTTAATCCTTATAATGTGTGTACTTAATTACTTATGGATTGGAACAATTAACAAGTTTGTATAAATCTTTGTAGCTTGGGATGGTTAAATATCTTTGATTATATGCATAATTATTTTGATTAATGTTAAGTACGTTCTTCACACCCTAAAAGTCGTCTTTTGTTCATAATGTATAATAGTTTAAATTACTTATTATTTAATTGTTTTTAAAATATATTATATTCAAGTTTAAATTTTAAATTTTAACATCTATGATCCATACTTTATTCACAAACTGTATCTTTTTTTATACGAATAAAAAAATTAAAATTTTATTTAATAACAATTTTCTCATTCGAAGGTAAAAATGATGTTTTTGTGGTTGAAAATATTAACTCAAGTCTTAAGAAAATGATGAAAAAATTTTACGGGTAATTTTGAATCTGTTAGATATACTATTTGATGATCAAGTTTACTTGCTGAGTAAGTTAAAAGGGCTTATAAATAAAAGCACGGGTTCTTAATAGCAGACGGGGGAATATGTTAGTCCGTTCAGCATCGTCCAGCATTTAAAGAGAGTTGTAAGATTTTATGATTTTTTTAATATTTAATCTATTCGTAACTTCTCAATCTCTATTACATGTGTAAGCTTTTTTAAATTCGTACTTTTAAAAAATTTATCAATAACATTATGATAATTAAGTTAATACTTAATCGATAATTTTACTCATTAAATGTATGGACATTTTATGGCGATTCAATGGGTACTAAGGTGCGAATTAATCGCTTGGATGATTATTGATTTGGGGGCTTCGTTATATGTATTCATGATTGTTTATAATCGTATTTAACATATTTTATATTTAAATATATTTAAATATATTAATAATTTATTTTATATAAATTTTGAGACATTTATATATTTTTGTGTAAACTTACTCATGGATTAAGTCGAGTCGTGATTAAAATTTTTCAAATTTTCTTGATCTAAGCCTAAGTCTATTGGACCCAAATCGACACGAAAGCTTATTACTTATTACTGTTTATAATAATATTAAAAATATTATTTTTATATTAATATTAATTTATATATTCATAATTAATTTATATAAATATTATTTTTTATTATCAAATTGTAATAAGGGCTAAGTCAAGTTAACCCAAGTTTGTAAAATTTTTGCCCTAGACTTAGGCCGCCTACCAACTCAGATGAATAATCTGATCTTAGGACATATCTATTTATATCGAGTTTATATTATTTTTTATATCAAATCACATTTTATATCATATCTTAATTATTTTTATATCATAATTTTTTATTGAATAATTGCATCGTGCCCAATATTCGCCACTCAACTTTTCCTAACTCTTCCTTTTAAAAAGGGGAAAAAAAAAGAAATAAGGAAAGACAGAATATTGAACCCCCTTTAAAGCAAAACCATTCTTTGTTTTCTCGTAATGGATTTTGATACTATTGCATTTTTCGGGAGGAATACTTTATATTCCTCTTCAAGGAAAACAAACAAATTCTAGGGATTATAAGAAAAAAGAATAAAAGAAAATAATTTAGTTCCTTCTATTTAATTTTTTTTTTAATAATCAGGTTAATGAAATTATGCTTAGGATCAACCAGAACCGATTGAAATTCAAGCATTTATCAATTAATTAATTAAATCTATTAATTTGGTCAACAATAGAATTAGAAAATTTTGGACTAACAGATATAAATGTACTTGCACAATTACAATATATTCAACAACACAGTTAAATTGAAATTATTTATTACTTATAATTATATGTACAGTGAAATTTTGGAGAAAATTTGGCGATGACATGTTACAAATTAAAGAAAAAAAAAGGTTATGATTAGAAGTGTTCTGGATAGCTACCTATGTCTGATGGGCTTTTATTTTTAAAATATGATTTTCCATTTTGCAAGTAATTGGCTCTGACTGTTTGGGAGTCAAAAGATGCAAGTAGGTGTTTATGTTATGTCTGCTAATGGCTGGCAATTGCAACTTTGACAAGCTTGCTGCAATCCACTCAAGGATTTCTTCCATCTGGCATTGTACTC
>JBBYHO010539709.1:0-15190 GCA_038382025.1 Adansonia gregorii
AAAAAAAAAAAAAAAATTGCAAAATGGCATGCCATACCTGAAACGAAAAGTAAACGCCAAATGTTTGAAGTTATTGCCCTAAGCAAGTGTGGAAAGCTGGCACAAGACTTTCAACTTTCTTGCCAGCAAAGTTGGAAACAATGGCACGTGCATTGACTCTATTCCAACCCTATTTAGTCAAGAGAGTTATCTTTACAAACTCTGTCCCTCTTTTTTTATTGTGCAATACAAGACCCACCTTCGCATCAAAAAAAAAAAAATCAGTACTGGGGGTTCAATGAGTCTTAGAGAACCTTGTCCCAAAATCTAGCTATTAAGATGAGAGTCTAGATTCATATAAATCTCACAAAGAAATCTCATATCTTTGATGTAAGATTAAGTCTCATAATTTGCAATTAGGCACCAAGCAAACACAGCTATTTCGGCGGGCACCACTTGAGCCGCGTGTTTACAAATAAGACTTTGCGAACGACTCTGATATCAATTGATATGAATATTTGAAGAACCACACTCTAATAACTAGCTATTAGAGTGAAATAACCTACTCCGCATAAATCCCAAAAGAAAATCATATACGTTAGATGCGAGATTGTAATTTGCAATTAGACACATAATGCTTCCTTATACATGAGCACGCGTTATACAATCTTTTTGGCCATCTAAGCATTCAAATAGAGATGACTGTCCTAGGCCAAATTTAGAGTGCACCCTCGGAAGGAATTAAAGTTTCTTGGTGATGGTCAAGGAACAAAAATATTAAACAAGACATTATTTGCTCTAATGAGAAATTTGCCTGTAAAATGAACAGAAAGAAAACTCACTAAAACAATCATTTTGAAGGATTATGATGGTTTATGTTTTAATAATAATTTTTGCACCATATTAAGTTTTTAAGCTACCCACTTGTACATTGTATTTCATACAATAATAATGAGCAGCAGAAAAAAAGGTTATAGCGAACATCACTTATGAACATTATCGTTGTCATAAATTTTGAATGAAAAAAAAGTCATACTTGTAGAAACAACAACTCTATGACAGCAATGACCCATCCTTACTATTATATGCTATGGCTACAGCTGTAAACAAATTTTTACAAGATATATTATCAACATCACCTCTGATAATTTATACACTAAAGGTTTACCTCAGAGTTTGCGTAAAATCTGGATCTAGAGATCACCACGAAATGAGTTTCATTTCGAGTAGGAGTTTAGCAGGGATGATGATTGCTTTTCTATATTCCTTCCTGAAGCTAAAGGAGAAACCCCAGCTGTTTGCAATGACGAAGATGATGAAGGAGCCGGGGCAGAAGCAGCAATATTTGAGAAAGTGCTCATATTACTGCTCACGTTTATGCTGGTTCCACTAATAGAACCTTCGGAGGCAGCTTTTGGTGCTGGCGGTCTCTCAATAGCTGTGATTCCTTCCAGCATCTGAACTACTTTTCCCATCATCGGCCGCTGAGAAGGCTGTTCTTGGATGCACCAGAAACTAACCTGAATTGCCCTAGTTACTTGCTCCATGTCGAAATCTTGATCAACAAGCCTTTTATCGACAATTCCCATTACATTGCCCTTCTCAAACTCTTCATAAGCCCATATAGAAAACTTTTTCCTATTTGTCTCAGGTGAAACATCAAAATTCCTTCTTCCACTCACTATCTCCAACAAAACCATTCCATAACTATAAACATCAGATTTAGAAGTTATCGGAAGGTTTGCAAGCCATTCAGGTGCCAAATAACCCCTTGTCCCCCTAACGCTTGTCAACGTTCTGTATCTATGGTCTTTGGGATTTATGAGTTTGGCAAGGCCAAAATCTGACACTTTGGCATTGTAATTTTCATCCAAAAGAATATTCTCGGGCTTTATATCGCAATGAACAATGCAGTCCCGACACTCCTCATGAAGGTATGTGATTCCCCTTGCAGTTCCAAGAGCAATGCTAAATCGATATTCCCAGCTCAACATCTTTCCTGAGTGCCCTTCAGTGACAAAAAGGAAGCTATCTAGAGACCCATTTTTCATGAACTCATACACTAAAAGCCTGTGACGACCCTCAGAGCAAAAACCTATCAACCTCACCAAGTTCAAATGGTGGGTGCTACTAATGGTAGCAACCTCCATTCTAAACTGTTTTTCACCCTGCTCAATGCCTTCCAGTTGCTTCACTGCCACAACGTTTCTGTTAGCAAGAATTCCTTTATATACAGCCCCAAACCCTCCAGCTCCAAGCTTGTCCTTAAACCCCTTGGTTGAGCGCTGTAGCTCCTTATACGAGAACTGAACAGGAGCACCAGATGCATACTCAAGAAGAGCATATTGAGCAGATAAACCCCCGAATTTGGGACTGTTTCTACAACACCACCACCACAAACTGCCTTCCAGTACAATCAAAACCAACAGGGTAGCAACAATAACAACCACTACAACCCAAGCACGCAACCTCCAACCTCTACTAGTCCCTGTATTATCTGCAAGAGAAGATGGGTTCGGTAACACTGGTCCACAAACCTTAACATATGAAGTGCTAGGGAGCGCTGGACTTTGATATCCACTAACAAACTCGGTGGTTTTTAAGTAACAAAGCCCTGTTCCATCTGACAAAGAAGTGGAAGCAAGACAAGAGGGACTCACAAGACAATTCAATCTACATGCTGATATCCCAACGAAGAAAACCTGAGACGACAACTCAGGTGGGTAAGTCAAAAACTCGGCATGGTCCAATTCCAACATAGCAGCACTCCCTGGACAATTTTCAATCTCCACTTTCCTCTTACAGCCTTGCCTCCTATCATTCACATCAACCAGCTCAAAATTCTCAGACGGGCACCCGCAAATTGGATCCGAATCATTATAACTACAAATTCCCAGATTCCCACAGTAACCAAAAACCTCACACTGATCCAAAACTGCAGACCATCTCACAGTTGTAGTCCCACTACCTCTAGCAGAACTATAAATCCTTAAATTCCCATCATCATCTAATCTTAAAAACCTCAAAATATCACTTCCTTCAGCATAGTCACTACTATAAGCCATAATTGCCCCACTACTCAAACTAGGATCATACAAATTCAAAATCCCAATAGATTGCAACCCTAAACTTGGTGAAGTTAAATTAGCATCAAAGGAAGAATTCAGCCCTTGGGTCCAGTAAACAATACTATCATTCCATCTCAAAGTTAAATTACCTGACCTTTGAAGAGAAAAGGAATAAATCCCAGTTCTCAGAACCCTCCCCAAAGTGAAATTCTGCCCCGGAACGATCGTATCCGTTGGATGATCAAACGAAGACCAAACAGTAGCACTGCCATTGCCCAGTAGCCGGAGTTCCCCTGTGTCTTCCAACGAAGCCGAGGAAACACCCTGGTTGGCGGTGCCAGAGTCCCAGACAACGGCGCCGGATCCATTGGTAAGATGGAGGGCTCCGTTAGAGAGTAAACGAAACGAACCACCAGAGTCAACGGTGGCGGCGCCACCAGCTGTCCAAATACGAACAACTCCACCAGCATATGTAATAGCAGCAAGGAAAGAGTCGGAGGAACCCGAGGAGATGAAGGAAAGGGAGAAAGTGGAATTGGAATTGGAAGAGACCCATGATTGGTTAGCGGAAGGGGAGATGGACGAGCCTAAGGGGATCGTGGAAGATGAAGCAACAGAGAAGAAATTTGAGACTAAAAAGAGGCAGAAGAAGAAGAACAACAACAACAAAATGATTCTGCTCATTTTGTTCAATTTCTTTCAAATTGAGGCTTCGGGAGATCGTTGTTTATTAGCTTTATTGTTGGTAGTTGAGAATAGAAGATTGGAAAGTAGAGAAGATGGTGAAGGTGGGAACAGTCATGGGAGAAGACTTTGACTCAGTCCTGTTGAGTGAGTCATTTTTATGAGGATGTTTTCACGCAAGTGAAGGCTCTGGTTTTTCAATTTTTTTTTTTTTATAATTTTTTTGCAGCAAGTCGTTCCCCAAAATGAAACGACTGAGTCACAGTTTATATTTTCAAACATGCCAAAGAAAAAAATTATATTTTCGGCTTATATTTTTAGTGTTTGAAATTATTTAATTTAATAATATTTATGAAATTAATTATGAGAAAATTATATATTTATTCTCAAACAAAATTTTTAAATTTTATAAATAAATTAATTTTTTTAAAAAATAAATGATAAGTTTTTCTAAAAAATATTTTAATGAACTCTATAATCAGTGTAGTAAAATTAAATTCACCAAGTTACTTATTTGAATTTCTTAACATAAAAATGGTCTTCCATAGTGGTTAGATTGCAATGAAAATGATGTTTTTCTAATATTTGAACGATTCTGGTCATCGGTAGAATCAAAGTATCAAGGATTGAAATGAAAATTAAAAAAGAAAAAAAATTATATAGTCTTTTTAATCAAACCTTAGACTCCATTAAAAAAATAATATTTGTAATTAAAAAAGGCAAAAAAAAAAAAGAATCACTGTTAAGTATGAAAAGAATACTATTAATTAAAATTTCATTAGTACAATATGAAACATATTAATTCTTACAAATATTATCTAAAATAAGACACAATAAAAGTAAAAAATAAAAATAAAAAAAATTAAATAAGTAAACTTAATAATTTAAAACGTAGTTATTAAACTGGATCCATTCGATAGTTGGATAGTCTGATCTAGTGAATCGAGTATCACCAAATCGGTTTTGCGTGTAAACCGTTCGTGTGATTAATCCTAATCTAATCGTCTGTCTTGACTTCAGGGTTCAAGGTTTCCATGACTAAATGTATACTTGCTGTAATTAATAATCAAGAATAGGCACACATGACTCATTACTAGTTTAAATGAGTTCTTATTCTATTCTAAATAAACTAATTAATGAGTGTAGACATCTAATTTCGTCTCTCTTTTTTAATAATTTTAAATATTCGAGATCAAGAATTTAATGGTCATGCTCATTGAGATTGATATTTTTCAGATAAACAAGATATTTTCAAGATCTTTTTAGTCATAATTTAAATAATCGTAAGTTTAAGTAACAAAAAAGTCATATTTTGATCTCTAATTTTGAATATATAGGAAGAATATTTAAGAGAAAAAATTATTTTTTATCTTTCATTGCCAAGATTTTGAAAATTTATTTTTGCAAAAGATATCGAGGTCAATTTTTTTATTTTTAAAAATTTGTAGAGAATTTTTCATTAAACTTAAAAGTTAACCATCGTATAATTATGCTAATACATGTATAGTGTTTATGCTAATACGTACTCAAAAAAATTACAATTATTTAAGGAAAAATTCATATTACCAATATACTGTAAATTTTTTGGTGAGATTTTTTTGAATTTATAATTTTTAAAATTCTTCAATTATTATTTTTTAAATCATACTAAATCAGTTTTAAAAAATTCATTTTATTTTATGAGTTTTGCATTTTCTTTCATAATTTTTTTATTTTCGAAATACAAAATTTTTTACTCTGTAAATTTTTAGTCAGATTTTTCTTAGCTCATAATTCTAAAAAATCTTTAAATATTATTATTTAATCACTATTGAATCAGTTTTAAAAAAAAATCCATCTTATTTTATGAGTTTTACATTTGTTTTCTAAATTTTCCTCATTTCCAAAATACAAAATCTTTTATTCTGTAAATATTTAGGGGCTTTTTCTGACTTTATAATTTTTAAAATTCATCAAATATTTTTATTAAATGCATTTTAAGTCAGTTTTTGAAAATTTAATTAATTGGTTGAATTTTGAATTTTTTTATATATAGTAATTTTTATTCGAAAAGAATTTTTTTCTATAATTTTATAAATTTTGAAGTTCCAATCTGTTTTTTTCATTATTTCATTTTCAAACTTTGTTTATGATTATTACTTTTTCTAATTTATATTTTATTATCATTATTTTAATTTTGTTTTAATTATTGGTTGTTTTCTACTAGTTTTATGTAAACTAGTCTAGTTGATATCTAACATTTCATTAACTAATTTAGTTGATTTTTAATTACCAATTAGTGATGTTATCAATGCAATCATGATAATATATTTGTGAATGATCACTAACGGCAAGTTAAATTAATGTATCTTAAAATTTGATGCAAATTAATGAATAAATTTAAAAAATAAAATAAACAAATTAAAAACAAAAAAAAAAAAGAAAAAGAAAGCTTTCAGCCAAGGGTTCTTCTTGATCCCTTGGCGTTCTTCCCTCTATTTTGTTGTGAATTTTTTTTTTGGTTGGCTAAAAAAAAGAGAGAAAAAAAATCACTTGAAAATTTTTAGTTTTCTATGCTTTGTTAAGATAAGATTCATTCTTTTTGTTTTTCTTCGTTTTTCTTCATTTTCCATCTCATTTAAGATTCAAAACATATTAAGGTTCATGGATTTCCATCCATATTGAAAGGCTAAATATGGTAATTTTATTTTTTTATTTCTTTTCATGAATTTTTCTAGCAAATTTTTTAAGAAATGGTATTTTTATTGTTGTGACTGATTTTGTTGTGATTATATTTCAATTCTTAATTTGGTGTTATTTTGATGATTAGTATTTTGATTGATTTTGTTTTGTATTTATTATATAATTTTATGTTTATTTAAGCTTAATAATGGTAATTTATATTATTTTCATGATTTCTTTTGCCAAATCATGCATAAATCCCATGCTTTTTCATCTTGGCCAAATGTGTTTGGGTTTAATAACGATGATTTTGTGCTTATTTTCTTTTAATTTTAGGGTTTTTAGGTTATTTAGTAATATTTGTAAACTTAAGGACTAAATTACAAAATTCATGAGAATTTTTAGGCCATTTGTGGCTTGGTCGAGAACCTTATGGACTTAAGAAATCTGATTTATGTGTTTGCAAACATGATTTAGGCATTTTTAGCATTTTAAGGGGTTATTTTGTAATTTTAGGAAATTTAGGACTAAGTTGCAAAAAAATTATGCTTTATGGCTAAAAGTGTGTGGCCAAACCTTTGTACACATTTTTGCCATGTTTTTTTTCGTTATTCTTTGCTTGTTTGATGATTTTTAATGATTTTTTGTGGTATTTTCCATATAGGAGTCAAAATATAATTTTACAAAGTTTAGGGATTATTTTGTAAATTGTAAATAAATTTTTTGGGCAAGGTATTTGGCCGAATTTTTCTTGTTATATTGGCTACATTTTCATGCATAATTTTATATGATTTTTATAATTTTTAGGTTATTTTATTATATAGGGACTAAAATGAAAATTTAGAAAAGTATAGAGACTAAATAGCAAATTTTCATATTTAGGGGGCAAAATGTATATTTCACCAATTTTAACGATTTTTATTATTTCTATGGCCTTTTGTAGGGATATAAAAATTTTTAAAACTTTTTGTATTTGTTCAGTCCTCTGAAGGTTACGAAATATAATTTTCAAAAATTTAGGGGCCTGATTGCGAATTTTGCATTTCACGTCAAACTTAAACTTGTAACCTTTACATTTAGACTAAATTCATCTATTTTTCATCATTTTAGTGTCCATTAGGGTATCGGGATACTTTCATGTCGAAGGCATACCTAACGGTATTTTGGTAATTTTCTTAAAATCAAGTCCTAGATAGTGACCGAGATGCTTTTATGCCAAATGTGCATATTTAGGATAGGTTCATTTAGTTCTCATCATTTAGTGTCCATTAGGGGTACCGGAATACTTTCATGTTGAAGGTATATCTTAGGAGCATTTTCATAATTTTTCTCACTGAGATGCTTTTATGCCAAAGGTGAATGTTTAGGATTCATTTAGCCTTCTAAGGTCGTGTCCATTAAGGGTACTGGAATACTTTCATGTCAAAGGTATACCCAAGGGCGTTTTCATAAATTTTCTCACCAAGATCTTTTATGCCAAAGGTGAATGTTTAAGATTCATTTAGCCTTCTAAAGTCATTTTAGTGTCCATTAGAGGTACCGGGATACTTTTATATCGAAGGTATTCCTAAGGATTTTTCATAATTTTCCTCATCAGGATGTTTTTATGCCAAAGGTGAATGTTTAGGAATTATTTAGCCTTCTAAGGTCATTTTAGTATCTATTAGGGATACTAGGATACTTTTATGTCGAGAGTATACCCTTAGGGTATTTTTGTAATTTTTCTCATTGGAATACTTTTATGCCAAAGGTGAATGTTTAGGATTCATTTAGCCTTTTAAGGTCATTTTGGTGTCCATTAGGGGTACCAGGATACTTTCATGTCGAAGGTATACCCTAGGGGCATTTTCATAATTTTTCTCACCAAGATGCTTTTATGCCAAAGGTGAATGCTTAGAATTCATTTAGCCTTCTAAGATCATTTTAGTGTCCATTAGGGCTACTAGGATACTTTTATGTCGAAGGTAAACGCTAGGGGTATTTTTGTAATTTTACTCTTCAGTATTCTTTTATGCCAAAGGTGAATGTTTAGGATTCATTTAGCCTTTTAAGGTCATTTTGGTGTCCATTAGAGGTATCGAAATACTTCACGTTGAAGTTATACCTTAAGGGCATTTTGGTCATTTCGCTAGAACTAAGTCTTATGTGATTACAAAGATATTTTCGTGTTTAAAGGATACATTAGGAATAGGTTATCATTTCATATTGTTATTGAGTTTTAGGAAGTTTTATAAATAGTTTCTATAAAATATAAATTTTTTTTTTTAGAAAATTAAGGCAACGTCTCCAAGTTAAAATAATACGGAGATTTTCTCCCAAAATATGAGAAAGGTTTTATAGATTATTTTAATATCAAGACATCTTTTTCAAAATGAAAATTAAGGTTTTTTTTTTAGATTTTAAAAAATAATAAATTATTAAGGGGTGAGATCAATTCAGAAGCACTTTTTTTTTTATTTTTTTTATTCTTCATAATATAGCAGACAGAATTCCATTGGTATAATTTTGGACCTTCCAATCCATTTTTTCTCTATCTATTCTACAACCATACGAAGATAAATAATACTGATTCGGTCTTTAAATTTATTTGTGACCCACGAGGAGCCGTATGAGGTAAAAATCTCATGTACGGTTTTGGACTAGCGATGGAAACAGTGATGTTATCATCGACTATAATTATCTAACAGTTCAAGTACAGTTGATATAGTTGAGGCGCAATCAAAATATGGTTAATAAAACTTTTCGCATTCCTCTAGCTCGCCACCGGAGTGCAAAAGATATTTTTAATTTTAAAACCTTTGTGTTCCTCTGGTTTTTTGTTGGGACATAAAGGAGAATGATAAAAAAAACTTTTATGTTTCATTAGTCCTACGATGGAGTACGTAAAAGATTTTGACTTTTAAAATTTTAAAAACCCGATCTTTCTAAAACAGAATAATGATAAATTTGCTTTATAAATCATTAGTTTGGGAATTTATAATTAAATGCCACATGTTGGAATCGAATACAAATTAAAATTCAAGTTAACACGTAATTAATAAGGTACTAATTTTTCGATATCTCGAGGGGGTCGATCTTTACTTGTGATTGTAATCGACTCCTGGACCCTTTTTATATGATCTCTGGCTTGATCGCGGGCCTCAGAGTTTGTATTCTAGGGTTTTGTAACCCTCAAAGTACAAACTCCGGTAGATGACCAATCTCACCTAGCCCAAATAGATTAGTGGCGACTCCAAATAAATAGTCATTTCATAATGACTATTTAAGGTTAAGTTGAGTGAGCGATTCATTTCGACCACCCAATCCTCAAAATAAGAAAATGTCAATAATGATATGGCCTGTAGAAATAAGGGAATATAAAGTAGTGATAACTTTAACAAGTATAAGAGTGAAGGCCATATAAGTCGGGCTTGGTCAAGATCCGTATTTAGGCCATGCCACGACAATAAGGATAAATGCTACAAATTTTGTGGACTTTACTTGTATTCTAATTAAAAATAAACATATAAATTAGAAAAAATATATACACTTCTTAAAAAGCTTATCTATTCGTTTGATGGAATTGGTATTACGAATTAAGTGCCACTATCTTAATAAATAAAAGTTATAAAAAATGAAATTTAAATTATAATAATAAAATAAAGTGAATTATCCAAAAAAAAAATATTTAAGTCTTTTAAGAGTGAAGGCCATTTAAGTCGGGCTTGGTCAAAATCCGTATCTAAGCCATGCTGCGACAATAAGGATAAATGCTACGAATTTTATGGACTTTACATGTATTCTAATTAAAAATAAACATATAAATTAAAAAAATTATATACACTTCTTAAAAAGCTCATCTATCCGTTTGATGGAATTGGTATTACAAATTAAGTGCCACTACCTTAATAAATAAAAGGTATAAAAAATGAAATTTAAATTATAATAATAAAATAAAGTGAATTATCCAAAAAAAAAAAATATTTAGGTCTTTTAAGAGTGAAGGTCATTTAGTCGGGCTTGATCAAGATCCGTATCTAGGCCATGTCGCGACAATAAGGATAAATGCTACAAATTTTATGGACTTTACATGTATTCTAATTAAAAATAAACATATAAATTAGAAAAATTATATACACTTCTTAAAAAGCTTATCTATCCGTTTGATGGAATTGGTATTACGAATTAAGTGCCACTATCTTAATAAATAAAAGGTATAAAAAATGAAATTTAAATTATAATAATAAAATAAAGTGAATTATCCAAAAAATAAAATATTTAGGTCTTTTAGTATAAAAAACTACGCATTAACAATTACTCATATTTTTTAATATCTTTCATTTTTTTAAAATTAAATATTCATTTAGATTTTTAACTTATTATATTTTAAATTCTTCAAAAAAATTCACCTCCTTTTGTAGGTGTAAAAATTTTACAATAATATTAACTGAACTCAATTGGACAAAATATAATAAAAAACTAAAAGATATTTACGTATTTTTATATTTTAAAAATTTATTCAAAATTCAAATATTATCTATTTCTTAAAAAAAAAAACTACCCACTGAAGTTTAAAATAATTTTTTAAAATATTTTTTTATCTATCCAAAAAAAATACTTACTCATTTCAATTTTTAAAATAATTACCCACTTGAAAAAATAATTTACCTATCTTTTTTATATTATTATCTGTTAATTTCTTTTAAAAGTATATATATATATATATATTAAATGTTATCTTATTTTATTTACAGAATGAGCGTATCTAAATTTAGTTCTAGTTAATATAAGTTATTTCGGGTGAGACTCCAAAATCCACGATAAAATGATAAAGTTGTAGGTGGGATTCGTCTTCCTTACTGGGTTTGGTGCAAATGTTGGAAGGAGGCAAGAAATGAATTCATTACTCATGCCTAAGAGATCTCTACCAAGTTTCGTTAAACATGAACCGAATTAATTGATCATAAAATTTACAAGTGTTTTAGCCCGTATAAACTTTTGGCTTAAAATAACCAAGTCCAGTTTCAAAGTCTAAAAAAGTTGGTTTTCATAAGAGTGAGTATTGATCATTTTGAATTGATTTAACTGATCGAATTAATTAAATTTAATTAATTTGATCTGATTTATTTGATTTTGATATTAATAGGTATTTGAAAATCGATTTATTTGGTTATTTCAATTGGTTGTTAGTTTTTAAATTTGATATATTTTATTTTTAATTATATTTTATATTATAATATAAATAAAATATATTTATATAATAATTTAAAATTATTTAATACATCAATTATGTTATATATTACATAATATAAAATTATTTTTATATAATAATGTAAATAATTTATGTTTTAAAACTTTGAAACTAATTAAACAGATCGAACCAATCGACTTAAGTTTTGTTCGGTTATTTCGATTTTAAGATTATTTTTCGATTAGGTTAGTTTTAAAAATTTATTCAATTTAAGTAATTTTAAAAATTTTAGAATCGACTCAAATGAATGCTCATTTTTAGCTTCACAAATTGCAATTTATAATCACTAATAATTAGCTAGATTTCTCAAATAATATGACTGCCTTGCTCAGTAAAAAAGGGGAAGCTTTCACTTAAAAGCTTAATAAACAAGGATAAAATATAAGAAGCAGTAATGTCGTCTAAAGTATAATTTTAATTACACAAGTGCATGGTGTGTTGACACTTAGCTTCTACCTTTGATCTTTTATGCCAGGAAAATGAGAGAGGGAAATAAAGGAAAAAGAGAAAAGAAATAAAAGAAAAGAAAGAGAGACACAAATAAGAAGGAAAAGAAAAGAGGGAGTTTATAAATGAGATGAAGAGTCTAGAACTATGGAAAAACTCAGTTCATAAATCACAAATTTTATATACTTTTTATTTTTAATTTTTACTATTCTTTTTACCTTTATTTTGGTTACTTATGTTTATTTTTTAATTTTAGATTTATTTTGAAAAATGAAACAAAAACATATCAATAATGATGTTAATGGACTTATACATCACAATCAAAAGATGGAAGAAGATATTAAAGTAAAAAAGATCAAATTTTTTGGGTAAAAGCTTAATTCTTGCAGTCCAAATCACAGATAGATTCTGTAATTCAAGCAACAGGATCAACCAAATTTGCTGTGAAAGTGACAAATATATTTTTTTTTTCTACTTTGAGTAGGATTCTCCAACTTTACCTAGATTTTTTCAGCAGCTATAAATATATACTTAAACTTGGCATTCAACGAGGAGATAGATCAAAATTAGTAAGAGGCAAAAAGCAAAAGAATAAGATCTAGATTGGATGAAAAAGAGGAGAACAAGCAAGAAACTAAGAGAAAGAGAAAGAGATTATAACTAGGCACCATACTTGAGTTTCTTTATTCTATCTTTCTTTTCTTTTTCTTTAATTCTTGCAGGAATTTTCTTATTAATTTGTTATTAAATACATGAATCGTATGTAACTAAATTCTTTTCTTTGATTAAAGGTGATTCAAAATCATAGACATTATTTTGTAATTGATTCTCAGAATTATTCAACAATTATCCATTGAAATTGCTTATGTTATTCCATAAAAATTATTTATCATTCTTATCTTTATTTTTTTAGGTGTGCATATAAACAGGCTTTGATAATTATTTATTGCTAGATTAGGAATCTTAATATGTAATTATCTTGCTTTTCTATTCATTAAAAGCAATTTATGATCAAAGATTATGGTCAAATTCTTAATGATTTCAATGTGAAACATAACCTCAGTTGAATAATTCAAGTTTATATGTTTACAACTTTTATCAACCTATCTTTTTTTTTCTTAATTTTAAAGCTTTTTTTAAAATTAAATATGGAGAGCTTATTTTAGGTTATTTAATAGTTAAGGATTAAATAAAGAACTTATTCTATTTAACGACAAACTAAGAAAAGATTAAGGTGGCAGAGCTTGTTCCTATCCATGGTTGATAGTTTCAAGAGATATCTAGAGATAATTTTGATAATAATTCATAGTTTATGTTTAAAGGTAGCAAATGATTCATTAACCATATATTTCATCATTATTAATACTTGTTAGATATAAAATTTCTTTTTCTTAAACTTAGTTTTACTTTTTAAGTTTCTTATTTTATTTGCATCTTAATACAATCAACTCCATATCATAGTTATGTTTTTTTTAATAAAGTTTTTTTTTTTTTAAATTTGTTTAGTCATATTGATTAGAGTTTTGCATTAATAACTTATAAATTGAGAATAATCTTTGTGAATATGACTCGATTGTAAATAATAACAAGAAGAAGTTAGTGCAAGGATTTGAGAGATATCTTATTTAGTGTATCAAATTTTAGCACTATTGCTGAAGATTTTTTTCTTCAATTTATTTGTTACTTGATTTTGTTTTCTATTTTTAGTTTTAGTTCTAACTAAGTTTGTTTTTTAGGTTTTCTTTGTTGAATATTCAAGCCTCTTAAAGAAAAAATGTATTAAAATAGGCTTTGAAGGATGTTAGAATTCATATCCTCTTATCATAAATCAAATGGGGAGTTAGCACAAATAGTTTAATTTGAGCAAGGTGAGATGGCACGAAATAATCAAACACTTAAGGAGTTGGGTACTAATTTGGACCAATAACCTTTTTGTATTGAATATCCTTAACTTGATGTTGCTTTTGAGCTCAAATTAGGATGATACATCTTTTACCTATTTTTCATGGTTTTGTAGGTGACATCCAAACAAGCACATTAAGGAATATCATGTAGCGTGCTTAATCACGAAAACAACTAGCATCTTTAAAGAACAAGATAAACTAAAAGCGTTGTCATTCTCCTTAGTAGATAGCGCAAAGCAATGGCTTTAATATCTACTATATAGCAATGTTACCACATGGAATGAGATGAAGAAACTTTTCCGTGAGAAGTATTTCCAACATCTAAGGCCATAACAATTAGGAAAAAAGTATGTGCCATTCTTTGTTTAAGTAATGAGAGCAATTTAAGACGCTATAACCTTTTTGCCCCTATCACCAAATCAATGAGCAGCTCTTATTCAATACTTTTATGAAGGACTTATGTTAATGTATATAAGCATGATAAATGTAGCAAGTGGAGGAGCTTTGGTGGACGAGACACCCACGGAAGCCAAGAACTTGATTGCTATTATAGCGACCAATTCATGACAATTTAGCAATTGATTAGATTTGTTACCAAGAAAAGTAAATAAGGTTAGTACTACCTCAAACATTCAAAAACAGCTAGCTAATCTAACCTTTTACTTCAACAAATGGCCAAGGGTAATGTTGAACAATCAAAGATGTTTGAAGTATACTTCATGGTGGATCAACCAACTAAGATGTACTTATCTTTACAAGAAGATAATTTAGAACAAGTCAATGCCCTAAAAGGGTTTCAAGGGTAGCAAGGAGCGCAAAAAAAAAAGTATGATCCTTTGTCAAACACTTACAATGTTGGATGAACAGACCAGCTTAATCTTAGCTATTTGAGAAATTATCGACGAGCTATTCCTAATGCAAATTACAATCATCGACCTTGTTTCAATTAACAAGGCCTCAATAACAAAATCAATTTGAGCCGTAACTTATGGCTCATAACCATAGTGCATCTCTTCAGAATATAGTTAAATCTTTGGCTTCTAACTATAAACATCCAATTTTCTTCGAGCCTTCATGCAAGCATTTTGATGCATCATCAAGGCTATATGTCCGAGCACGGATACAATATCTATCATCCTAACTAAGGTAAGGTTATAAATTATTTATTTAACATTAGACCTTCTTAAAAATATTTTAAATAAAATATTGTCCATGTG